>CAUYQV010068902.1:0-19263 GCA_963574575.1 Galagoides demidoff | reverse complement strand
AGTAGTTTTGATTTGCATTTCTCTGATAATTAAGGATGGAGAGCATTTTTTCATATATCTGTAGGCCGTGTGCCGATCTTCTTCAGAGAAGTTTCTCTTCAAGTCCCTTGCCCACCCTGAGATGGGATCACTCGTTTTCTTATTGCTACTGCGTTTCAGTTCTCTATGGATTCTGGTTATTAAACCTTTGTCGGAAGCATAACCTGCAAATATTTTCTCCCATGCTGAGGGCTGTCTGCATGCCCTACTTACTGTGCTCTTGGCTGTGCAAAAACTCTTTAGTTTAATCAGGTCCCAATAGTGTATTTTTGATGTTGCTTCGATTGCCCGTGGGGTCCGTCTCAGAAAAAATTCGCCCAGGCCAATGAAAGCTGTTTTTAAAACCCAATTTAGCCCCCATACACACTTTACTATGTGAGAATGATACATTAGGCAGATATGTAACTGAGAGCTTTCTATAATTTCAAATTTCAATGTAGGAAATTGCTCAGTTGCACTAGACCTACATTTGGTTTGACTGCTCAGTAGCAACTGTAGAGTTTATACTGTGTTTGGTTTGAGCTTTCTCCAGTCTTTCTCTTGACATTCTACCTTCTGAGGGTCATGCACCGTCAAAATCTTTCTTCCCTGTTTAGGTCCCTCATGTTAAAATTGAAGAAATATGGAGATGCGAGCGAATGTTCCGTAATGGAAATTTAAGAGAGAGAGAGAAGAGGGAGGGAGGACGATTTAGGATGTCAACCCTTCTCTCAAGATAGTAAATTTTTGTATTAACCGACGTTGAGGCTCCTCCTGTCTAGCAGTCAGCTACCCTGTTCATCAGCCGTTTGAACACAATAAAGTTGAAAAATAGGATCAAAGTACCTGAAGACAGAAATAAGCTGAACAGGCACAAAGATACTAGTGTGCATAAAATTAAGACAAGGAAAAAATCACCCTAACTTAAAAGCATCCCAAATGGCTCAGAATGCAACTGAGATAATGATACGCTGTTTCCCATAAATATCTAATGGCTCCAACACCAGAAGCTAACTATAATGAACAGTCTTATTAAAATATAAAAATCACTGAGGGAGCATGCAAGAGCCATCCAATCTCCGCGGCACCACTTTATGGGCAGCTTTGGGTTTGAAGATCAGTGAAGGTGCCAGCGCCTCTTAATTTATGTTAAGCTCGATAATTTGCAGTTCTCTGCAACTTTTCCTTCTAACAAAGCAGAACACATATTGATATAAAATCAAAGTAGCACAATATTATTTTAAAGTGTAGTGAAATTTAATTAAAACATCAAATCTCACATGACACTAAAATCTAGTTACAAACACAGCTTCTAGATGTATATAAATTAGATGGAAATAGCAGACTCTGGTCAAGACTTTATATTTGGCTTGAAGCAGTGTTTGTTGGCTTAAAAGCAATCAAAGGATTTTTAGACTTTCCATAATTCATATTGATATCGTTGAGCATGCCCTATAATAATAATAAGAACTAAAGAGTTTACGCTAGGATTGCCTGATTTAGCAGAAAAATATCAAATAAAAATGGCTTGGTGCCCATGCTCAGTGGTTAGGGTGCCGGCCACATGCAACGGGGCTGGTGGATTTGAACCTGGCTAGGACTGCTAAAATAACAATGACAACAATAACAAAAAAATAGCCAGGTGTTGTGGCGAATGCCTGTAGTCACAGCTACTTGGGAGGCTGAGGCAAGAGAATCACTTAAACCCAAAAGTTTGACGTTGCTGTGAGCTGTGACACCAGGACACTATACCAAGGATGACAAAGTAAGACACTTTCTCAAAAAAAAAAAAAAAGTCAGGCATCCACTATATTTCAAACTTAGGATAAGCAGTGATTTTTTTTTTTCATATAAGTTTAGCCCACACAAGGAAAAAATCTTATAATTAATTTGGAAATAATTATACTAAAAATTATCTGTTTTTATCTGAAATTCAGATTTAACTAGGCATCCTGTATCTTACCTATTATCTATTTTATCTCGTATTGTATCTATATTTTGTTAAACCTAGGTTCATGCCAATGTAAGTGTAGTGTATGTGTAGTTGCTTTAGTGAGTAAATTAAGGAAAATAGATCTGTTTGTATATTACTTTATCTTTAGATGAAACAATCACTCGATGTTAGTTGAGACAATATTAAACTGAGCAGTATTTGTTTCACTTCTTCCCTGAAATACCAACGGATATCATCGTGCAAGCCTGTTGAAATTGGAGGAAGCCCTGTGACTGATTTCTAGAGAAGTAAATGTGGGTGAAAGTGATGTTCCCCTCATCCAAGAGTGATGTCCACTCTTTCTCTCTTCCATTGCCTGCAGGAGAGGTCTCTAACCCTGAACTGATTAACAGTGTCATCAGGGGTCAGGGTGTCTGATTTACCACGGGGAGAAGAAGCCTGACTTCCCAATTCCCTTATATCCCCATCGGTTCATAGATGTGAGTAGGAAAGAAACAAGTGCCCAATGTTCTGAGGTTATTTGTTTCAAAGGTTAATGAGACTTACTATGTCCAACAAAGATATTAATCGTTTGAAGTAGACTGCTTTTGCAACTGAGACTTCCAATGTGTAATTACTGGCCTGTCATGCTGGAGGGGGATGGTAAGATAACCCAGGATGGACACCTGTAAGTCTGTACTATTCAGTATCATTTAGTGAAACAGTAGAAGGGAGACCCTGTGTCTACTGGAACCTACTTTTAGGTGCCTGTTGGATATGATTATTGACTACACTTGGTGATGTAATGCCTAAAAAAGATAAGTTTAGAAAAGGCTAATTGGCAACATTAAATGGAAAAGCATAGAAAAAAATTAGAAATATGAGGTTTTTACTTTGGAAAGCCCACTTGTACAGACTTCAAACAGAATTTTTTAAAAAGAAATTTAAAAATTCTTGTATTATAAAGACTCAGTAGGATTTGCCACTTAAACAAAGTAGCTGATCTGGAACAGTTTTAGTTGAAGGGTTTGGCTATCACATCGAATCATTTTCCACCATCACCACGTAAGCCATTACATTGAGATGGAGGGAGCTCGAGGTGAGAAAGCACAATAATAAATATTGCGAAGATAGTGTTTGGAATATGGTTACTGTCAGGTACATGGAGCTTACTAATACTTTAGGAAATTTTATTGCCCGTACAGTTTAATTCAACTTTTGTATGCTCGAGCTTGTTTGTCTGGGAATTTTGCTGCTAAAGGTATGCAAGATCAAAATCCTCACTGAAGACATGAACATGGAGTTAAAGACACAAAAAGAAACCTCTCTGGGCAGAGCAAACAGCAAAGAGAACAATGGATAATATCTGGATTGCCCAGAGATTTTAGATTTTGTATTGTCCTTCTTGGACATTTTCTATCTATTCCACAGATAAAAATAAATGGAACAAAAATCTATGTGTTCAGCCGGAGGACATAAATCCACATTTCACTTCCTTTCCTTCCTCATTCTTTTGAACTGAGTTCTGACCAGTAGGAAGCGGCTAGAGGGATCTGTGACTATCTTAGTCTTCTCAGGCTGCTACAACAAATTCCTGGAGACTGGGCAACTAAAAAAATAATTCCATTCCTTGTCATTCTGAAGGCCAGGAATTCCAAGGTCAATGTTCCAGAAACTTGATACATCAGAACTGGCTGCAGGTAAAACTTCTAATGGTCCTTCATCTATCTTCTGTTTCTTTACCTCAAAACTGAGAGGTAAAGCAGGAGCCAGAGGAGGACAGCAAACTCCTGACTGATGGAGAAGCCACAGGATGGGAAGAAGCAGGTGTAAATAACAGAGTGGAACAACATAGCAGTCCTCTCCCCTACCACCCACACCTTAGAGACCCCATAAACAAGCCAATATTTAGGTTAAAAAGTGATATTTTAGTATTAGCAATGAACTTGTGCTGATAAATATAGGATGCCAAATGCCAACACAATCTTGAAACACCACTCCGTGACGTTCATAAGAGGTTTAAATACCGATTTCAATAAGATGAAAGGTATCTTAAGACTAGAGAGTTAAAACACACACACATTAGTTAATCAAGTTTCTTAATTCCCAGAGATGTGAGGAATTAAGCACCTTGACTTTGGACTACACTTTTTATTAATTCAACTCCAGGTGTTCCAATCAGATCACTTTGATTCTATTTTTGTGGGTAGTAATTTTGAAAGGCAAAGTTCTGAAAACTAGGTCTTCATAGTCTATTGTCTTGAAGCATAATCAGGCTGATTATTTTTAAATTCTTCTCAAGTTTTATAATGTGTCGAGCCTAGCATCCAGATTCACGGCATGACTAAGGAAAGGTTTATTTAACAAGACAAAAATCACAACGCACGATGCAGTTCCTTATGCTGTTACCAACTCATTTTATCTATTAAAGGAAAAGGGATGGGAGGAGACTCTGGCTGGACTGTAACAAAGTCAAAACACTAAGTCTTTAGGCACCGAGTTCAGGCCTAAAAATGTACGAAATAAAATAAATTATCAAGATCTTAACGTTAAAGTGAACTTTTGATCCATCTCATTTATTTTCTCAAAATCCTTAGTAACATCCATGTTCATTTGCCTCCAGCTCCCACTTCAGGCTTCAGAGAATCTGCGTGTCATAACGTTCATATGTGTTATCATTAGATGTGAGATGTTTTAAAACTCTGATTATTTATTTTAGGGCAAAGCAAGGTAGTTCCTGGACTTTACTACATATTTAATCCATCTTGGGGTATTTAAAAAGTACTGATAACTCATTTTCACACCCAGAAATCGTATAATTGACATTGAATGTAACCTTAGTACTGAGAATTTTAAAAGCTCCTCAGTTGATTCTAATACTCAGCGCAATTAGAAAATCTCTTGTTTTAACTCTGTTCCTAATCTCTAGAGTCATCCGTTTAATTTTGAAGAAATAATTTTATAATTGTTTTGTTTTATATAAAGATGCTTAAGAAAGGGATGCTTGAGAAAGGACTGCAACTATAGTCCAATTTAATTATTTCAGTTAAAATTTCTGAATTGCTCTTATATGTATAGTGAATTTAACAAATACTTAAAATCCTTTATGATACGGTGAGGTGGAGTCAAGTTCAGTCTGTAAGTGCTCAATCATTTCAGACCAATGTTGGTAGGTCATCACCAACAGGGGATAAACTTTTAACCTGGATAAACTTTTCTTTAAAAGAGACCACATTGCGTGGCGCCTGTGGCTCAAAGGCTAGGGTGCTGGTCCCATATGCTGGAGGTGGTGGGTTCAAACCTAGCCCTAGCCAAATATGCCAAAAAAAAAAAAAAAGAGAGAGAGAGAGAGACCACCTAATTCTAAAGCATTATTATGACACGCTCTTTTTCAATGATCCAGGATAATAATTAGTCACAGAAGAATACACTTTGCTGTCACTATTTGAAAGCATGAAGTTGCTACGTGTAAAATATCAATTTAAAATGTTTAGTGTGGGAAAGTTCCTTGGGAAAAATTTGTATATTACAAAATAATTCTGTTCTCTTATAAGCAGTCATGGATATTTGACCTCTTTTCTGATTTTCAATACACAAAATATTGGAAAATTTTCCTGATATAAATCTAAACATCAACCTCCACCATAATTTTAACAAATGACTTTAGCAACAATATTACATTTAAACATGTTTATAAATGGAATAAGTATCCATTCCTTCTGGCAAACTCCTAATTTCTAAATAAAGTATCTAATGAAATGTTGTAGCATTGTGCTTTTTTTTTTTAATTATTGTTGTTTCCTCCTGTTCTAACAACTTTGTATTTATTTCTCTATCTGGCCTTCCTTCACAATAGGCGGTTAGAGTGTCTCAATCATATATATTTTAGAGACAGAGTCTCACTTTGTCACTCTCAGTAGAGTGCTATAGCATCACAGCTCACAGCAACCTCCAGCTCTTGGGCTTAGGCGATTCTTTTGCCTCAGCCTCCCAAGTAGCTTGCCATAATGCCTGGCTATTTTTTGTTGCTGTTTGACCAGGGCCAGGTTTGAACCCTCCCACCCTCAGTTTATAGGGCCAGCACCCTACTCACTGAGCCATAGGCACTGCCACTCAATCGTATTTTTTTTGCTATGCTTAAGTGAAAATCATGTTATTTCATTTCTGAAATAATTTCCTGATACCATGTTTAAGTAGCACACTTTATGTCCATAGACAAAGCAGTGTGAAAGAATGGAAACAGGCTTGATTTAACACAAAACAAAAATGATCTGGATTGTGACTTTTAAATAGATTATCTTTGTGACTGTTCACCTAGAAAAGGTTCACAGTTCTTCCTCCAGGCTTAGGTTGATTTTGAATGTTTCTTCATGGCAATATCCAAAATTATTAAAGACAATGTCTAAAGACCTCTATTTATCCATATTATTGAAATGACAAATGTTATTCATATTTTTATCAACAAGATTATATCACAAGTGACCTAATTAATTATAGAGGCATTACATTTATTCAAACTAGAAAATCAACCTTCATAATTTATGCAAAATATAGTCTTTCACAGATTTTCTATTGAAATGTTGCTTTTTTATAAATTAGATAGTTTTGTTTTTACCTTTCCTGATAGGAAAACAGTTATGGAAGTTAAGTTCTATACACTATCTTATATTATTTCAGAAATTGCTAAATTATTTTTCTTTATATGTGTTCTAATCTTGGAAAAAATGGAAAACAGGGGGGAAAATCCTCTTTATATCAATGTGCGTAGATTTTTCTGGTTAATTTTTCTCTAATTATTTATTTTTGAAACAGCATTTAATTTATTAATTTAATTGCATTCTTCCTTTAAAAATGCCATATACTTATGTAATTGTCAGTAAATTAAAGTTTGTGTATAAAGCTGGATGATTCCTTGTTCCCACTCGGGCAAGAAGCTTATAATCTCCTACTGTGAAAAAACACACATGAAGCTAGAAAAAGTTATGAAATATTCAGAGCTAACAAGAAGGCCTCTGCATGCCCCTTAATCTGACCAAACTAGGCAGGTTTCTTGCTCACTATAGCATCCTGTCTTCCTATTTGTAAAGAAGTCACTTTGGACAACTTATAACTATATGTTCTCTCCCTGCTCCTTTGAGAAGCAAATCTTCTTGCCAGTTTTACAACCTAGTGTTGTCTTTCTGAAAGACCTGGATGTAATCCCTCTGAAATAAAAAAAATTATCAAGAAAGATGAGGCCCCTATATCCCTGTCTCCGTAGGAGGGTCGGAGCCCAACTCTAATAAGTACCAGTCGGCAAACACAGAGTGCCAACCTTCCTCCAATGTCCTCACATACCCTTCCTTCTCTCACCTCCGTGCTTAAAACTTTTACCTTTTGTTTCAAGGCAGTGGAGCTTGCTCTTTCTCCCCTGTGGCTGGAGTCTTGGTACAGTCTTTCTTGTCTGTTTGTGGCCACTTCATGTAAGTTTTCTTTGACAGTCAATGCTATCTCATAGAGAAAGTACTTTTACAAGCAATATTCCTGTATTGTTACTGCTAAAGCATCCTTTTATTTCGGTTATACATTTCAAAGGACTTTACCCGCATAACAGTTGTGTAGCTCTAGAAACTGGCTGAAAATGTAGATAAAAGAAAAGTAAATGCAAGCATAGCTCTTATGATGAAGCACATGTATGTATCAATTTAAATAAATCAGCAAATAGAAGTTTGCTTTATATGCATAAAATAAAAATTGAAATTTATATAAATGTGTATATATTTGGAAAAGTATCTTAAATATCTGAATATATCAAACACAGTTCAAGAACAAAGGCATTACATTATTCAGATACTTGCTTTATTTCTCCAGTCCACTTTTCCTTTGTAAATACCATCATAGTACCTTACCACAAGATGATTTTTTGTCTTTTTAGACCGGTATTGCAAAGTATAATGTGCTAATTTATGTAAAGTGCTCCAATTACTGAGATAACTGACTCCTGTTAACATTTTGTCGTTAATTATAATAGATTTTTAATTACCATTGGAAGGTTTTGTAATTAGTAACATCTAGCTATATAGTCAGTGACCCTAAGCTTTCTAATTGGCATAACACCTAAAAATTACTCAAAGCCTGTTGTAGTGTTGCTTCATGTCAAGAAATTGAGTCTGAATTTGATTTGTTTTAGGGAGAATAATATTGTGCATTTATCAAGGATGTACTGTGGCTCAGGGCTTTACACTATACCTACAATTATCTTTGAAAACACTAGAAAAAGGACATTCACAAAGATAAATCTGAAAAATTATAGATTTATGTATTCCATAGGACCTATTATTAGCACAGCCAGACTGAATATTTTTACCAAGGTGTTTTCACTGAATATTATAAGACATAAAATTTTAACAATTGACTCTTTAATGGTGCAAATATTAAACTTGAACAAAGATAAAATTCAAGAATTAGAATGTTAAGAGTAATTTGCAACAGGATTAATTTTTTTCTCAATCAAAGCAATGATAAGAAACAATAATTGGCAAAAACCTAGAAATATTTTGATGACCATAGTTGCCAAATGCAATGGTGTTATATAACCCATCTACAGAAACATGTAAGCATAGCACAATCACAGTCAGGTGTGAAATCAAAGACATACAATGCATTTTAAGTACAGGAAAGAAAGAGTCTGTTTTAAGAAATTCACTTCTTTAGGTAATTTATTTCTCACAACATGTCACACTGAAATCACTAAATGAAATGGTTTCATACATTAGGCACCACTTAACATTTTACTTTTTACATTTTATAAGGCAATTTCTAGGATAATGTTTAAATATTGCTAATGGCTGTTTTTAAGAAAATGTAACACTCTATGAAGTGAAAGAAATGTAACACTCTACTTACTTTTTGTAAGTATCTTTGTAATAAAATTTCATAAAACACATAGCTGTATGCTTAGAATGCATTTTTAATTCTATGTAATTGACTTAATACATTTTTTTTCAAGGAACATAAAATTCAGCTGAGTAAATATTGCTTTTGAAGAGGATAATAAATGACTTTGTTCTTAAATGTTCTCTATATCAAGATAATTTTGTAGAGAAAAAGCAAAGATTTGCCACATATTGTGCAAAATCATTTCTGTGTTTGTTTTTATGTATAGTTTTCAAAACAATAAACTGCAAATCCCATTCCTGACATGCTAAATTCTTGTAAATACTGTCTTTTATTAGTATTGCAATTATTTTTGAAAATACCTTTTGCAATATTCTCTATCACCTTACTATTCCCCTTGTTCCCGTCATATATTACTTAATAAGAATATGGTCTTCAATCATTGTGAATTGAAAATACTTGTTCTATAACTGCAGTTTAGTGGAAGTATTTCTGAATAATGACTTCACATAATTATGAAGAAATTCTCATATACAATATGTTGTGTACTTTTTCTACAATAATATTGAAAGTACACTAGTGCTTATTTGAAAAACAGTGTATCTTACACCTTGTGTAAAAAGATAGTAATTATTCAGTTAAAATGTTTATGATCACTTCACTGAGATACAAAAGGTAACAATGTTTCATAGAGCTGATTTTTTTCCTTAACGTTAAATGTCCATTACCTATTTCCACTATGTATAATCAACTCCTATGTAAAATGTGCACCCACATTTTTGGCCCAAACTTTCAGGAACATAATCTTCTGTTTTAAATTGTTAAAGTGGCACGCACTGGCACCTTCTTCTCTCTTGAGAAGTGTAAGGTGCAGAGCTGGCTGCTGCAGAGAAGCTGGGAGTGAGCCTAGGCAGCAGGTGAGAGTGGTCCAGGGGAATTGAGCACCTAAGCTCCCCCACTGTCCCCTTGCAGCCCACCCTCATCTCCATATGTGATCATTTTCTATCCCCACCCATGCCCATTAAGAGGGAACATGGCCAGATCCCCTCTGCTGAAAGCCCCAGTGGGCTTAGTTCCTGGAAGCCTGAGTGAGGGGTCAGGGCCTGCCCTGCCTGCCCCAGGCTCCTGACGATAGAAACCTGCCCGTTTCCAGGTGTCTCTCGGGCAGCTGGCTGTGTTCCTGAATGCATGTGGGAATACTTAAGGCAAGAGTCATATCTTGATGTGCTTGCATTACTAATAATAATGATTTTATAAGCTTGAAACCAATATTCAATTATTAGTGGTAAGTACATTAGAAATTAAATTAGGAATAGGATTGCAGAGAATAGACAGAGGGAGGACAATAATAGGAGATATTGATTCACAAGAAATTTCCTGGCTTTGAGTGCAAAACGTGAGACCTATCACTTTAATATTCTGAAGCCGGACTTGTTGAATATCTCTCTTCCTACCACAGCTGCCTTGGCAGCAGTCTGCAGGCCTTGAGGCCATTCTCTTTCAGGGTGGGGATGTGTGCTCCAGGAGAGTGCTATTTGGGGAGTTAGGATTGTGGAATCCTTAAACCTTGTTGAATATAGTGAGAATTGCTCCAGACCAGATAAGGAGATGAAATATCTCTTTTTTTCTGTCAACTTATTTTGGTCAGAGGATTCTATCTGCCTGGACACAGGCTTTCAGAGTATTAAAAAGTCACATATGTGATGTGTGACTGTAGGTAGGCTAAGGATTTTTCCTTGACAGCAAGCTCTTATTTACCATGTCAAGATTCTGTTTGTCTTAAGATCATAAATACCTTAAAATAATAAAAAGCAACAAGTAAATCCACACAATTAACATAATTAGTTGTAGAATTAGTCTAGTTAGTAGAAATGCAAGTATAGCAAGAACCATGATGGGAGTGTTTGCCTTGCCTGCATGAGATTTATGATTGAAACACTGATGTATGGGCTCGGCGCCTGTGGCTCAAGTGGCTAAGGCGCCAGTCACATACACCTAAGGTGGCAGGTTCAAATCCAGCCTGGGCTCGCCAAACAACAATGATGGCTGCAACCAAAACAATAGCCAGGCATTGTGCCAGGTGCCTGTGGTCCCAGCTACTTGGGAGGCAGAGGCAGGAGACTCACTTGAGCCCAGGAGTTGGAAGTTGCTGTGAGCTGTGATGTCACAGCACTCTACCCAAGGGGACAGCTTGAGACTCTCTCCCAAAAAAAAAAAAACAAAGAAAAAAAAGAAACACTGATGTATGAATTAAATACAGAGCTAGGCTGACACTTGAGGTTGGCACACTGGAGGCCTCACGAAGAAGGGTGTGCCACCTCTCGAATCCCCACTGTGTTTAAAAACTATCTTTGTCTTTGTCTATTATTCTATGTATTTTTCCTAATAATTTTCCATCGGTCCTACTCACCCTACCAAGCCACTAGGAAGGAGACCCATAGCATGTCAGGGCATGTTCCTGGCAACTGTAGCATCATTTTTGGCAGTGTGCCTGCTTCCAAGCTGGTGGTGGCAGCAATGTCTGGTGCAATCCTTTGGGCAAGCTGGGGGCTCTGGCAGCTATAGTTCCTGCCCATTGATGGGGTGGCCACTGAGGAAGGGTAGCACAGAGGGGGTGCATTACCGTATTCCAAGGCTTTATTTTACATACAGATATTATTACTGCTTTCTGGAGTTACATTTTTAATGCATAAACATAAATAAAAGTATTAAAAAGCATTTAAATGGATATGGGAGTAGTACTACCCATGTATAACATTCATCTTTGTTTTTTGTTCAAAAATTTGGTCAAGAAGTGTGTATTATACTTGGCAAAACATGTTTCTAAAGTCTCCTAATTATGCCTATGCTTTCTATGAGCATTGGAACACTGTCTGTTGGGAAGCCACCCCATTGAAATTGCAATTATTAGTGTCATAAAACCTAAGTGTGTGTGTTTGTTTGTTTAAGTTTAGAGGCAGATTCTTGCCACGTTGCTCAGTTTGGTATTGAACTCCAAGCTTCAAACAATCTTCTTGCCTCAGCGTCCTGAGTAACTAGAACTATAAACACAAGCCACTGTGTGCAGCTCAAGTATGTTTATTATTATTGTATGAATAATAAAATGACTGATTTTTAGTACAAAGTATACTAAGTTCTGAATGCCTAAAAATTATACCTAGCATTTGATGCTGATGTTAAAATTCTTTTTAAATCTTCTTAACAGAATAGTAGAGAAAATTAAAAATTGTCTGAGGGATGGTAACTGTATCAGTGTTGCTTATCTAGAATTTTAGTCCCATATTAATTATTAGTTTATGGATTCATTTATTTCTAAAAATACTTTAAAGTACAGAGGAACTAAATTCATTACAAAAATTAGTGAATATGCTTTCATTACTATAGTTTTTTTTTTTTTAAATCAAGCTACTGTATAGCAGGAAACATTTAAATCTCATTAACACCAAAAACATTAAATTGAGACATTTATATGGAAGAAGTTCTACATTTTGTCCCTCAACTGATTAATTGCTTAATTGATTTTAATTTTTATCCTGGAGAAAGTCTGAAAGAAAGTAGTTTCAGACACTTGCCAAAGTGTAGGGTGTTTAAATTGTTGAATTAATGGTTATTTGTACCCTCAACTCTAGTTTATTTTAGCAAGCACATTAACTGCCAGTATTCCACTTTCTATTAAACTGTGCTGAATAGCTCACAGTCCAAAAATATTTTTCTTTCTTTATCACAGCTGACCATTTGGATCTCATTTGTTTGGCTGGTTCTTCTTAATTTCTATTCTGGAGCCAAATTTTATACATACTTTTCAACAGTATTTTCTTGGCCAGCATTTTTTTAACATGGTTAGACATGCAATAGACCATATCCTATATATGCCAAATAAATATTTTCATAACGACTATTCCAAAGCCTCTATGAAAGTGAAAGGTAAACACCTTTCAATGACCTATACATCATTTCTTAAATACAATAGAGTACTTGTGCATTTGACAAAAATGCCAAGCATAATTATTTGTTATTTAGCTGGTATAGTCAAACATGCAGGATATACTGGCATTTTTGTGACCTTTTATTGTAAAATTTGGAAAGTGATAATCACTTTTTGTAGTGATAATTCGTGGTTTGGTGTTATCCATTTAGGCAGTTTCAAAATAACATTCAGTGCTAAAGAACTTTATATTTAATATTGTCCTTTATTTCATTGTTATCTTAGATTATGAAATACAAAATGATAGTGATGTTAAATTGTATAAATGTGCATTTTAGGTTTGGTTTTTTTGTACTTCCAGGTTTGGGTTCTTAAAAATATTTACTTTAAATTACCCTGATCTACGATTATTATGAATTAAAGATATTTTTATTTGTTAATAAATCACTTAATCATTAATTATAAATAACAAATTTGTAGCATCATAATAAAATCCAGTGTTAGAGTGTTTTCAACAATTTTTTATATTTTTTAAAATTTAAGCTTCATAAAATAATTATTTATATCACTCTTCTTAACAAGAGAAAATGTCTTCTAAAGACAAAACCAAAGATTCATCATTTTCTTCTACAACGTTCTTTAAGAAGTTAGAGAGGATTTATCTATGAACTCTGTTTTTGAGCTAATGAATAATGATGCTAAGGCTGTTTATCCAGAGCCATGAGCCAATTTGTGACCAACTCCCTGTCTTCTCCTTCATTTTGAGTGGAAGGACTTTAATGAGTTAGCTGTATAATTTTTAAAAAAATTAAAAAGGTGATAGATTTTTATAGGGTCTTTTTTTGTTGTTTGTTTTTGGGTTTGTTTTTTGAGAAAAGGTCTTGCTCTTTCCCAGGCTAGAGTACAGGGGACTTTATTGAACTCTTAGGCTCAAGCAACCTTCCTGCCTCAGTCTTCCAAGTAACCAGAACAATGAGCAGGCACCACCAATCTCAGTTAATTTTTCCTATATATTTTCTTCTTCTTCTTCTTTTTTTTTTTTTTTTGTAGGCACAGGACCTCACTATCTTGCTCAGCCTGATCTCAAATTGCTGGTTTCACTGATCCTTCTGCCCCGATGTGAACCACCACACTCACATGGGGCCATGACAATTTAGTCTCTGTGTTTTGTCAACAGAGAAATAAATGTGAGGAACATTCCTATTTAAAACACATATTGCAGAACAATTAAGTATTACTGATACTCTTGGCTAATTCTACAAACTCTCCTACATTGAAATCAGTAGTATTTTCTGGTTATAGATATACACGTATATTTATATAGGTAATATATATAATATATATGTATATATATGATATACATACATATATACACATATTATTTATATATATGTGTGTGTGTGTACACATATATATATACACACACACATACAAAAAGTAACATTTTTCAAAATGACTCCACTATCTGTTGGGGTCCTGCCCAGAGAACAGTGTCTTCTGAGAACTGTGGAAACTGGCAGTGATCATCTGAAGAAATATAGTTAGGAGTGACAGTAAAGAAAGACGAAAGACATCGAGTAGAATTAAAAATGGGAGTTCAGGGATCCATTGCCCATTGTAGGATTTCAGCAATGGCTCAGAGTGCTTGCTCAACTCTGATTTTATTGAAGTCTACTTGCCCAGATGGTAAGATGAGGGAGGGAACAAAGACGTCAGTTATTTCTCAAAATGATCATATCCATTTTTGTTGTTATTACTATTAATCTTAAGGGTAGCCTTCAGAAATCTGAAATCTGAGCCTCATATGGGGAGAGCCTCCTGCTTGAGGTCACACACACAGATGTCTAGGGAGGTGTTAAGCTCCTTTAAGGGATCAGTGGGAGGGAGGCATTTTCCTCCCATCACTACCATGGAGGATCTTCCTCTGTGATAAGGGATATAAGCTCTTCTGCCCATATCTCAGAGCTTGAGCTACTCTCTTGGTCTGCCCCAGGCAAATGCAAATCTCCATAATGGGTATCTGCTTTGCCTGTTTAATGGGCAGAAAATGCCCTAGAAGATGTATCTTTTCTAGGACTTGCTATAATCTCTTCTATGACCATTGCTCTCCTCACAGACCTAGCAGTGGTGTTTGTAAGCTGTGTCTCCCTACAGGCTAGAATTTCAGAAAAGGCAAGAAACTTGCTAACAATGGCTAGCTTAAATGTAAACTAGCTAACATTTCTCTGTTCCAACTCACTCAGCTTACTTTTTAGTTTTCCTCTTTTTCTGGTGGGTGCTTTCCTTTGTCAAGAAAGGGGTCTTTAGTCCCCATTCTCTCAGTGACTATCTTGTGTTTAGCACAATACACGGAGCATCACCAGGGACAAGCAATAGAAAGAAAACCACATCATTGCATCAAGACCATTAGCAAGCGGGACACAAAAATAAACCTGACTTCCCTTAATTTCTTCATCTTTAACAGTAAAATAAAGATAGAGTAAGATCAGCACACAGAAACCCCAAACTCTTGGGTTCAAGTGATCCTGCTGCCTCAGCTTCCTGAGTAGCTGGGACTATAGGTGCCCACCATAATGCCCAGCTAGTTTTTCTAGTTTTAGAGATAGGGTCTTGCTCTTATTCAGGCTGATTTCCTGAGTAATACACCCAACTCGGACTCCCACAGTGCTAGAATTACAGGCTTGAGCGACTGCACTTAGTTATGCTTTATACTTTTAACTGTAGTTATTATTATTGTTAGCAAAACAGCATAATTTAATAAATGTAGGTTAGGTGACATTAGTGTGACTCCCAGGATAGAAAGTTCTCTTAAATGTTGTATGTTAGAAAATGTCTTCATTTTGACCTCATTCCTGAATAATAGTTTGGTTGACTATAAAATTCTGTTTGCAAATGATTTTCCTCAGTGTCTTTGGCACTACCCTTATAATTTTCTGGTGTCCATTATTCTAATGACAAATCTACTGCCCTTCCAATATTTTCTCCTACTTTATAGATCTCTACAATTTTTTTTAGACTCTTTAAGATTTTTCTCTTAGTTAGTTAATCTGGGTTTAGATTTATTTTTCTTGGGATTTTTTGAAATTTATGCTTATTTTCAACCTGAGGATGGCAAAAGGCTCAACTATCACTTGCTCAAACATTTCTTCTCCCCCATTTTTTTTCCATTCTGTTCTTAAGAATATTTGGAAGCTTTCATTCTATCATCTTTTATAAGAAATTTCCCAGGAGTGTTGTCCAAAACAACTTCTGGGATGATGTATGTCTAATATATAGATTGCCCAAAAGAATGCCAAGAGCTACATATGGCTACTGAACATAAAAATTTTTTCATGTGACTGAAGAAATATGATTCTATTTAATTTTAATAAATTTAAACTTAATTTGATTTTATTTAAATTTTAACTTAATCACATTTGGCTACATATTTTTGTCTATATGTGCTGAATTGTGGATGAACTTGTAAGTACATTCTGAGTAAATTCCTTAGTAGATTTTTCCTTGTCACTAATACTTTCTGTGAGTTAAATCCATACCTTGAATGTTTTTGGTTATAGTTTTCTCCAAGATTTCTAATTGATTTTCTTATATAACTTATTTTTCTAGTATATTTTGTCTTGTCTTTATTTTTTAGTCCTCTATAAAAGAAAGACTAGCCCTTAATTTATGTCATTAGCAATTTTAGCATATACATTTTGAAGTATTTTATCAGACATTTCCATAAAATGCTTTTATCTGGAATTTCTTCATTTTCTAATTGTTGATTTTATTGACTTTGTGAGCAGTTTTTTTTTTTATGGATTTTAAAATTTTGGTAAAGACATGTGTAAAGAGTTGGCCACCTTTAATTCCTTTCTTGGTTTTTATCCTTCTTTAACATTTTATTGATCCCTCTCTGTACTTCCCAGAATCCCCAATCAGAAACACTTTAAAGTTGAATATTTGGGCTCCTGTACCAAGATTAAACGAAGGACATCTCAGGTCTAGGTAGTACATCCCGGATTGCTTGGTTCAGATTCTGGTCAATGGCTTTTTTTGTGTTTTCCTGCTTTCTTAACTTCATCCTGATGATAGTGGTTGAAAATAGTATTTTGCAGTTTTGTTCTTTTTTACTTTTTTTGTTTGTTTACTATCTTTTCACAAATAAAGATATCCATTGTGAGCATCTAACTCCAATCAGTGGATCAGGGACCTGTTGTCAAAGCCCTTTAAAAGTTTTTTTACCTTGGATGAATCAAAATCCTGGTTTCAATTGTTTTTTTTCTGGCCAAGAAGGCAGTGCTTCCATGATTCAATCCCACTGACAATTTTGTAGTTTTATATGATTTGTTGTGTTTTGAGCATGACTGTTTCTTTCTGGTTTTTACTTATATTTCATCTATCATTGGAGGAGGGGTAAATCAGATTTGTTAATATGGAGTCATCATGATGTTAAGTCTGAAGTGTGTGTTTACAGCATATGCCCCTGTATCTTTTGTCTGTTATCAGCCGCTGATAATCACTGGTTTTAAATCACATTTTCTCTCAGTGCAGGCTATAGCATTAAAAGTTATAATGTAGTTTTCTCATTATTATAAATATACCTAAAGGTAATATCTTTTGCTCTAGACTTCTAAAATTTATTTTTAGTAGATTGTTTTTTGGATGAATTCACTATTTTTCTGCCAATGTAATGACTACTACAAGAGATAATATGGTACTAAAATATGCTAATCTCAGAAGAGTGCATGGCTTCCATTAAACCCTTACAAAATGAAATATGTATTTAATAATACTTTCATTCAGCAAAGAGGAATATTTAAATTACTAATGTTCCCAGAAGAATTCTAGGTAGTGTGGGGTATGGTATGTTAACATTTGGCAAAATTATATGGAATCTCTATTGTATAACATAATATCTTTTAATTAGCTGTGATTTTCTATTTATAACTATTTTCATTAAATGATTAACAAACTTTGCTTTGAATAATAGAGCAATAAATGTGCATGTGTTTACCTGAAAAGTCTAATATACTTGAATTTATCATCATTAAATCATCATTTATGCATCATCAGTGAATCTATAAGAATTGCTTGACCATTGGTTTAGTGTAAAAAGGTTTTGAGTATTCTAGGTCTGAAATTTCCAGATGTTTTCTATGCCATTCTTTAATTCTTGTTTTTAAGGCACACGAGGGAAGCTATAAAAATTTGGCTTCCTGGTGGCAGACTTGTAGTTCAAATGTTTACCAACCTCAGCTTTGTAACCTCTGAAATTTTAAAGTACACTCGTGCTACTTAATGAATTTTTATTTTTCTCAGTGGGAAAGTGCATTTTCTTATTACCAAGCCCAAGAATTTCTGAAAAATTCCTCTTTGTCCCCACTGTAAGCCTGAAATATATACTTTTATAAAAGAAAGCGGGAGAAAAGAGTATGACCTTTGTCAGTATAGAACTGCTCCTTGTTTGGAGAAAAGTTTTTTGAAAATTGTACAAGTGCCATAATATTACATTGAATTCTTTTCTTTTTGCCCCTTCTCTTTACCTGTTATCTTTTTTTTTTTGGGGGGGGGGGAGGTTAGGAAGGATAAAGGTATATGTGGTTTTTTTTTTTGCATGCATAAAATGTATAATGATGGAGTCAGAGTATTAGGGTATCCATCATCCCCAGTAAGTATCATTTCTATATTTTGAGAATATTTCAAGCATTCTCTTCTAGCTCTTTTGAAATATACAACATAGTGACAAAGACAGTCACACTATTCTGTGATCTAACTTTGGAACTTACCACTTCTATCTAATTGTAAGCTTACACCCATTAACTAACATCTCTTTATGCACCTGTAACACACACAAACCCTCCCTGGTGTCTGGTTATCTATTGTTCTACTCTCTCCTTTTTTTTTTGAGACAGATTCTCACTTTGTCACTATGGGTAAAGTGCCATGGAGTGACAGCTCATAGCAACCTCTAACTCTTGACCTGAAGATAACTTCTTGCCTGGGTCTCTTTTTTTATTGTTTCAGGTTAATTGAGAGTAAAAAGAATTATTACATCGTTTGCATTTGTTATGTACACTCCCTCTTTTATTCCTGTGTCCTGCCCCCAAGAAGTGTGTCACACACCATGACATTGTGCCCCTTAAGTGGAATCACCCCCATCTCCCTCCTTCCTCACTTTCCCTCATCCCATTCCCCATCCCCCCAACTTGACTGGATTTGAGTTTTTTTCTTATGTGGGTATATATTAGATCGTCTACTGGATTTAGTGTTAATTCTTCATATTTGGTAGAATTTGTAGTAGAGCCATCTTATCCTGAGATTTTCTTTGTTGGGAGAATTTTTGTTGATGATTTAATTTCATTACTTCTTATTGATCTGCTCAGGATTTTTATTTTTGTCCTAATTCAGTCTTGATAGGTCATATAGTCTAGTAATTTATCCATTTCCTCTGGGTTTTCCAGTTAAATTCTTTTCTTATCATAGATGTTTTCTATGCCATTCTTTTGGTTTTTTTTTTTTTTTTTTTTTT
>CAUYQV010068894.1:0-22239 GCA_963574575.1 Galagoides demidoff | reverse complement strand
TTTTATATACAATTTGAAATACTTCCATCAAACTGGTTAAATAGAACTTCACTGCATTTTCTTAGTTATTGTGTTAAGACGTTTATATTCTACACTTAGTAGATTTAACTTGTACCCTTGTAAAATGCACCATACGTGTGGTCTCACCAATTATCCTCCCTCCACCCATCCTCTCCCTGCGCCTCCCTTCCCTCTCCTCTTTCCCCTTCTTCTTGGGCTGTAGTTGGGTTATAGCTTTCATATGAAAGTGTGGGTGTTTATAAATTGGTTTCGTAGTAGGGCTGAGTACATTGGATACTTTTTCTTTCATTCTTGAGATACTTTGCTAAGAAGAATATGTTCCAGCTCCAACCATGTAAACATGAAAGAGGTAAAGTCTCCATCTTTTTTAAGGCTGCACAATCTTCCCATATGTTTGTGTTTTAAGCTAAGAGCTATTGTAAAAGAATCAAAAAGTTAAAAAGAAATTGAAAAAAAACATAAGGTAAAAATTTACAGTAAGCTAAGTTAATATTTTGCTTAAGAAAGAAAAATATTTTTACAAGTTTAGTGTACAATAATTCCACTCACACTTACTCACTAACTCACCCAGAGCAACTTCCAGTCTTATAAGCTCCATTCATTCATTCATTCATTGTTAAGTGCCCTATACAAGAGTACCATATAAAATTTTTTATATTGTATTTTTACTGTACCCTTCTATGTTTCAATATGTTTAGATGCACAAATACTCACCCTTGTGTTGCTTATAGTATTTAGTAATATAACATGCTGTACAAGTTTAGAGCCCAGGAGCAACAGGTGATACCATCTAGTCTAGTTGTATAGTAGGCTATACCACTTAGGTTTGTGTAAGTACACTCTGATATTCACACAGTGACGAAATCACCAACTGATGCATTTCTTATTATGTATCCCTGTTGTTAAGCAATGCGTGACTGTATTACTAAGACAAGACTAAGATATTGACTGGACTATGCTCCCTCGGGAGCCTCTGGGGGAGAATCTGTCCAGCTTCTGGTGGTGACCAGGATTGTCTGACTTGTGGCTACATCACTGAAATCTTTGCCTCCATGGTTACATTGCCTTCTCTGTATGTAAAGTCTCTCTTTGCCTCTCCCTTATAAGAACACTTGTGATTACATTGAGTTCACCCACATAATACAGGGGAGTCTCTTCATTTCAAGATCCTTAATGTAATCACACCAGCAAAGACACTTTTTTCCATATAAGGTAACATTTTACAGATTCCAAGGATTGGGGCCTTATATCTTTAGGAGCCGTTATTCAGCCTATTACACATAGAACTCCCTAATCTCAAAACAAATGTCCCACCATAATAACATATTTTTCATTTGGCTTCTATTTTCACTATTATTGAGAGAAGATAAAACAGAAAAAGGATGGGGAAAAAGAGGCTGAAGCAAAAATTGATTTTGTTTCCTTTGATTTCTGTGAAGTTGTTAGAAGGAGGACCCCAAAGTCCTCCCACTGATTTCTCTTACTCATCCTCTCTTCCTTATTGCCAAAAGTTTGGTCCCACAATTAGCTACTGGGGGCAGTGAATTCTAGGTGAACGAGTGGGTTGAAGTATTAGGGTGGCAGTTTGCTCTTGGTTCTTGGTGTGCTCTTGGCTAAAGAATAACCACACAGACCGAAGTGTTAGGTCCAATCTCTTAGCAGACTGTTACTCTGGTTCTTTGGCTCTTTGTCTGAAAATATCACAAGCAGGGTCAATGCAATGGAGTGACCACAGGCAGGAAGCAATTTTACATGAGCAGCTTTTTATTGTAGAATGGAATAGATGTATCTCTGAGAGTAGAGAGATATAGACTGACAGAATGACTCACTGACTCACTGACAGACTCTCTCTCTGATAGTTCGCAGGTTGTTTCCTATTATTGGCCTGGGGAGGGCTTCTGAGAGGTGTGGGATGTCACCAAGTGATTGACAGGTGTTCTCAAGGTCACATCTGCATGCAAATCTGAACCCCTACTCTGAAAGTCCACTGGGGGGGGCATAATGTATATTTAAGCTAATGACATGATAATTAGCCTTGGGTTATTCTAGGTCACTTTCCAAATGCTATTATGCCTGGGTTGGGGAATTCCCAAATAGACAAACCATTCCCTCCTTCCCCATGTGTAGCAGTTGTTCAGGATAGGATTAAGGGTAGGGGCACCAAGATGGAGTGTATGCCCTTGTCCTTCTTCCCAGATCAGGCAATTGCTCCAGGCAGTACCAACACAGGGCACCCTTGTCCTGAGAAGAGTCAGAGATCCTGGCTATCTACCTAATGGTTGTTCGCACAGAATGACAGCTGTTAGGAAGCTAGAGTACTGGCAAACATGAAGGATGAAAAAAAATCAGTTTTAAGTGAATTAGATTATGTGTGTCAAATTGCTATTTCATACTGTCCAATTTTATTTTTCTTCTTTTTTTGCATAGACAGGATCCCCTTGTGTTGCACAGGATGGAGTGTAGCAGCTGTTCACAAGTGAAATTCTAGTTTACTGTGGCCTCCAACTCCCAGCCTCATGCCATCCTCCCACCTCTGCCTCTTGAATATCTAGGACTACAGGGCAGTGCTGCCTTGCCTGGCTCATCTCATGCTATTTCCTTCCTTCTGCACATCCTGTTGTGCTGTTTTCCTTCTTTTAAAATCTCTAAATAAAATCATGCTGGACATGTCAGGTAATATCAAGCATGTTACTGTTATGAAGTGCCAAACTATACTTTTTCAGTATGTGTGTCAAAATGCAAATTAATGCCTGTCCCTTTACTAAAAAACAAATGATTAATAGTTCATAAATGTCTAAGATATGTTCACTGTAGTGAAAGAACAATCATTTATTCTGCTGTTTCTTGTCCATCACTTCTGCTTTCTATTTTCCCAGCATTGTTCAAAACTTCTGGTCTGCTGAAGTTTTGATGGCCCTATTAAAGGGTTTCCAGGGCTGTTAGAATTTCAAACCCTATCTGTACCCATCTTTCCTGATGAATAAAGAGAAAAGGTAGCTCTTTCTGATGACTTTACCATTTTCTCTCTCTTTCCTTCCTTCCTTTCATCCCTCTTTTCCTTCTTTCCTTTCCTTCCTCTCTTCCTTTCCTCCCTCTCTCCCTCCCTCTCTTCCTTCCTTTTCTTTCTTTGTGAAAAAGTATAGAATAAAACACCTGATAAATTCTAATATAAGCTGGGAAATTTGTGTCTTTGCCTCTACTCAGCAACATTTAAAATGGAATGAGAGCCACACAAGAAACACGTATTACCCAAAACTTGGGATCATTTTAGAACACTACACTTCCTCAATAACCAACAATCAGTAGTGGCACACACATACACACACACACATGTGTATATCAGACAAAGATTTTCATTTTTCTAAACTATGTGGTAATAATTTTGCAGATGTATTTTTTTATCCCTAAATAATTTAATGTGCATTTCTTAAGAACAAGACATTTCCTTACAGAGCACAATGATAAAATTCAGTAAATTTAATACTGATAAAGTAGTATTATCTAATATACAGTATATCTTAATTTAATTTTACAAATAAAAATTTTATTTATTTATTTATTTAGAGACAGAATCTCACTATGTCAACTTTGGTAGAGTGCTGTGGCATCACAGCTCACAGCACCCTCAAACTCTTAAGCTTAAGCAATTCTCTAGCCTCAGCCTGTCACATAGCTGAGACTACAGGTGCCTGCCACAACACCCAGCTATTTTTTGGTTGTAGTTGTTTGGCAGGCCCAGGCTGAATTCCAACCTGCTAGCCCTGGCCACTGAGCTACAGGTGTCGAGTCACAAATAAAAATTTTAATCAAAAATTCTTTTCTAAACAAGCATCCATTCCATAATCACATATGAATTCAATTGCCCTGACTCTTTCATGTTAATTTGGAACAGTTTCTCAAACTCCTTGTCTTCCATAACATTGACATGTTTTTTTAAAGCACTTGTCAATGGTTTTGTAAACCATTTTTCAATTTGTGTCAGTCATGATTAGATTCAGGTTATAGAAATTATCACTGAAATGATGTCACCATCTATCACACCAGGAGGCATGTATTGTCCAGCTTTCCCCATTATTAGTGACATTAGCATGCATCACTTGGTTAAGGCTATAATTACTAAGTTTGCTCCCAGTAAAATTATCATTTTTTCCTTTGTAATTCATAAGTAACCTCTAGGGAAATACCAGGAGATTATGTAAGTATCTTGATTCTCATCAAAATTTTACCCATACTCTAAGCATTGACTTATAAATTTTGACTATCTCATTCTGATGATGACCAAATAGGAATTTTCTAGTTTTATTCTTACTTCCACATTTATTAGTTGGCATGCCATTGCCCTTGTAAGAAAACTTTTCCTTCTTCTATATATTTGTTTCTTAAGTATACAGACAAGGATTATAATATTGTCATCACTAATATTCAAAGTGTTCCACATTTGGCCAGTGAGACTGTCTGAAGTTGGCTTTAGTACCCTTTTAAATCATCCCTATCATATATATGTGTATATATACATTTTTTTTTTGACAGTCTCATTTTGTCACCCTTGGTAGAGTGCTGTGGTGTCATAGATCACAGCAGCCTCAAACTCTTAGGTTTAAAGGATTATTTTGCCTCAACCTCCCAAGTAACTGGGACTACAGGCAGCATCCACAACAGACTATTTTTAGAGACTGATCTGTGCTCTCACTCTTGCTCCAGCTTGGTCTTAAACTTTTGACCTCAGGCAATCCACCCACCTCAGCCTACCAGAGCGTTAGGCTTACACATGTGAGCCCTTTCACCTGGCCCCGTCCCCATTACTTTTGACCACTTACAACTTAGAGCAAGATAGCTGAGGTTCGTCTGGTAATTTCTCTGGCACCCAGTCCTGGAGTTAGTGTAGCTGACACTAGAGCTACTTTCTAGTTTTGCATCCTCCCACCTCCGCCTCTTGAATATCTAGGACTACAGGGCAGTGCTGCTCTGCCTGGCTCATCTCATGGTATCTGATTCCTTTTAATACTGGATTTTTGATACTTAAGTTCCAGGCTCTTGGGCTTGGCTGTTTTAAGAATGAAGCAACAGACCACAGGATAGATTTTATTCAACAGGTGTAAGTGTTACATAGGGTGACCAGATTCTAACATCTGTAAGGTAGGACAACATGGCTGGGGGGGGCGGGGGGCAGGGGATAGCTGGGGCAGGGCCTGACCACAAGGCAAACTTTTGATAAGCAGTTCTCGATAATCATTTCTCAGCAATTATTTATTACAGTTTAACATTATAAAATTAACAAAAATAATATAAAACTCATATTCTGGCAAAATAGCCTTATGGCGGCTGAAAACCGTATATTCCCTTCTTGTTCTCCAGCCCGTTAGTGCATTCTTTCCAAAAATCGGGAGTTTTTTAAAACGCCACGAGACACGGACACGGGACAAATTGTTGAAAAACGGTACTATCCCGCCAAAATCGGACGTCTGGTCACCCTAGTGTTACAGCTCTTACAAAGAGCCAAGCTTTCTTGCAAGGTAGGACCTACAATAAGACAGGTCTCATAAATAAGTGTTACAGCTCTCACAAAAACCCAAACTTCCTTGTAGAGTAGGATTAGAAGATAGGTTTATATACAAGTGTTACAGCTCTTATAAAGCGCAAAACCTCCTTGCAAAGCAGGATACAAGTGTTTACAGCTCTTACAAAAGGACAAACCTCTTTATAAGTGTTTATATCTCTTATAAATGGGCAAATCTCATAGGGCAGGATACAAGTGTTACAGAGCCAAACCTCTTCCCTCTTCTGCTCTTTCTCCTTGGGATCTGCCAAGGTCTGTGTACAGGCTCTCTGGCTTATATAGGGACAGTTGTCCAATGAGCTTTTGGGTCCTGAAAACAGACTAATCAGGAGCAGGTTTTGAAAACAGACCAATCAGGAATGCACTGGAGGAATTCCCAGAAGTCCACGTGAGAAGACCTCACGGTGCCAGTGTCTTCCAGCTGGTGTCTGGTTCTGTCGGCTACTGGAGCCTCTGTTGGGGGAGGGAAGCTCCTCTGCTTGCCTAGGTTCCACCTGCGGCCAACACCGCCAAGACGGAGGCAGCAGGTCCTCCAGCCACTCTAGGCTGAGCTGGCTCGGGTGCCACTTGTCCAGTATCACTTTCAGTGAGGAATAGTATTTAAAAATCAAGATATGGGAGTTAGTTTTGCTCATTTTTGCTGATTGCTTCTGAATTATCATTTCTGCTAGGCTTTGTTACCAGACAGATTTGGGGAGGAATTTACAATTACATATATAATTTCATACCAAAGCGTCTAAATTCCCGTGCAGCACTAACAGGACTATTCTTTACCTTCCCTCTTTGTCCACAGTGATAGCCTGGTTCCAACAACACATACACACAAACATACTCATTTTCACACTACACAAACGCACATTTTCCCATTCTTAAAATTCACACAAAGTATCAGATTGTTACAACCTTAGCATTACAAAAAATAATCCTGCTACCTAGAGTTTAAGATTTGTTAACTATTCTTTCTGTCTTTAAAAATTAGAACAAAGTAGGGCAGTGCCTGTGACTCAGTGAGTACAGGCGCCAGCCCCATATGCCAAGACTAGTGGTTGGAACCCGACCCTGGCCAAACTGCACCAAAAAAATACCCGGGCGTTGTGGCAGGCACCTGTGTTCCCAGCTACTTGGGAGGCTGAGGCAAGAAAATCTCCTAAATCCAAGAGCTGGAGGTTGCTGTGAGCTGTGATGCCACCGCAGTCTACGGAGGGGAAAAAAAAAAAGAACAAAGCCATTTTCTTAGATCAGTTCTTTCGCTCTTTATTGTCATTATATCATTCTTTTGAAACACAGTAGACTTGTTTATATTTGTATTGAAGCTTAGGTTATTTTCACACAAACTTGTGTCAGTTTTATTTTTTGGCTATGTGAAAGTTTCCAAGAGTTAAAAGAATACAGAAAGTTATACTAAGCAAAGTTGCAAAAAGATAAGTTAAAAGAGAATGTTGTATGACAGGACGCACTCAAGTGAGAGAATGGAAGCATGCTCCAGACAATCTAATACGACGGGGGCGGATTGATAGTGAGATGACCTCAAATCAAGAACAGTGCCTTCTCGTGTAGTTGTGCATAAGACAGAGAGCATAATGTAGGGAATTTATAAACAATTGAATTTAAAACAGGAAACTCTGTCCTAAGAACTCGGAATTTAGGCTTAGACAGTGGTGATCATCAATCAAAGGGTTTCTTGAAAGTACCTTTAGCAGTGGGGGTATAGCTCAGTGGTAGAGCGCGTGCTTAGCATGCACGAGGTCCTGGGTTCAATCCCCAGTACCTCCAAGTGGCCTATTTTATTCATCCTCCTTCACAAAAGCCTCTAAGAAAAAAACTCTTTAAATTCCTCTTCTCCAGCTCTCCAAAATACAATACACACTACCTTGACAAGCAGAGTTGTGTCAGCCTTTATGTATTAGTTTCTCTATCCAAATTCAAATTCCCTCCTACTCTTCTGCAGACACTCCCGAAAATCACTACCATGTGGATCAACATCAACAGCTTCACTATGGCACACTGTGGGCAAAATCTGACTCCAGATTCTAAAATTTAGAGTTCTTTTTCTTTCTTTTAAAAATTTCCTCTTTGAAACAGAGTCTCGGCTCAGCGCCTGTGGCTCAAGCGGCTAAGGCGCCAGCCACATACACCTAAAGTGGCGGGTTCGAATCCCCAGCCCGGGCCCGCCAAACAACAATGACGGCTGCAACGAAAAAATGGCTGGGCGTTGTGGGGGGCGCCTGTGGTCCCAGCTACTTGGGAGGCTGAGGCAGGAGTCTCCCTTGAGCCCAGGAGTTGGAGGTTGCTATGAGCTGTTGGCACTCTACCCAGGGGGATAGCTTGAGGCTCCGTCTCAAAAAAAAAAGAAACAGAGTCTCACTATGTTACCCTTGGTAAAGTGCTGTGGCGTCACAGCTCACAGCAGCCTCAAGGGTTTAAGCGATTTTCTTGCCTCAGCCTCCCAAGTAACCGGAACTACGTGTAGGCGCCTGCCACAATGACCACCTAGTTTTAATTTTTAATTTTTTTTTCTTTTAAGAGACGAGATGTCTCTCTGGCTTGGTCTGGTCTCGAATCTGTCAGTTCAGGCAATTCTCCCGCTTCTGGCCTCCCAAGTCGCTGGGATTACAGGTGTGAGCCACTTCTTCCTAAACCTGCTTGCAGAAACTGTCACTAAATCTTTCATTCCATTTCGCTGCCAGTGGTTGACAGTTTGATGTGGTGATGGTTACTTTTTCTGTCAGAGATCCACAAACTCTGAAGCTTAACATAAACCATTTAACTACAAACATAAGACAAATGAGACGGCAGTCACTTCCGCTGAAATTTGGTAGAGGGAACGGGTCTTCTAAGGAAGTTTCTGATCTGAAATGGCAAGTTCAGTCTACAGCAAAGCTCTTTTTTTTTTTTTCTTAAAAATAAACAATGAACTCTTATTCTCCCAATCCCAGAGAAGTCTTTTTGAGCTCACTTTACTTACTTTCCAGAAATACCTTTCTTCTGAACTATGAACACCCCTGTCTCCAGATCAGAGCTGTTTGCAGTTTGAGATTCTGCTATCATAGTGTAAGGAGAAATCCACAATAGGATACTCCGCAAGCATCTTAATACCATTTGTTTTTTAAACAACCCCCCTTTTTATTTCCAGTCCTATTTCATTCCACCAAAGCGGGGGTGGAGGACAGAAAACAGAAAAGCCATCTCTTCATTTGTAGAAGCTAAGCAACCCATAGGGCTTCCATAATGTATCCCCTCTTTTTCTTAAAAAGCTGTAACTGTCCACCGTCCACCAGGTGGTCACAAGGGACGCTTATAGTCAATGTTGAGGTCAACTCAGTCGACTTGTGAGGGACTCAACTATTTTGCCTCTGAGCCTGTAATAGGACTTAGAATAAGAAGGCCACACAGGTGTAACACAGAATGTGCTGCGCGACTCTGCCTTTCCCAGCCACAGTGTGGCTTCAAATTTTTGAGTTAAGAACAGGATGGGAGGAGTAAAGAAGCTGGTTGCAAATGCCAGGAAGAGTTTCTTCAAGAAAAAGTTGGGTTCCAGTAAGCTTCTAAGAATTAGACATATGTGGAGCAAACAAACAGAAACTTTCTTTCTCATTTTTGTTTTGTATTTCAAGCAAAACCTGGTAAAATTACACTTTCCATGGTAGTTCTCAACCTTAAAGCTGCATAGATTCGGCTTCCACTTTCAACACCCGCACGCGGACCCACAACGGGCTGCGGCTCACTCCGGAGCTACCAATACCAGCGCTCCCCGAACCACAAACAAAAACATCAACGTATTCAGCCTGTCTAATCCAGAGACAGAAAGAGCGGCGAGGAGCTCTTGAATCTGCTACAGCCAGGGGAGAAACTAATCGGTCCCTTTTCTTGGTGAATCTCACCTCACCAAGGGCGAAAAGAATTATCTCCTCCCATCTAACCGGAGGAAATCACGGAAAGACGCGGCACTTAGACTCACCCCACTCCCTGATCCATCCAAATCCTAATGATTATGAGGATGCTTTCCTTGCTGCCTTCTCCTCACTTCCTTTTCTCCTTTTCTTTTTCTTCTTCACCCCATGCCGCCTTTTCTCTCTCCTGACCCGCTGGCGACCCGCCTCTTCTCTGCGTCTTACTCCTGAATGAAGTTTCAGCTGTAGTTCCGCTCACTACTAGTCCTGTTTACGCATATTATAAGCACTATTTTGAGATTCACTTGTATTGACTATTTTAATTTCCGCATCGCTTTCTATTTTTTTTTCCCTCTCCTGTGTACTCAACTCAGCATTGCTGCAGCATAAGCTGAGGCTGGGTCCAGTTGAGGAAGAGATGCGCGGCTAGAGGAAAACCTAGAATAGAGGATTATTGTTTCCTGTCTCTGAAAGTGCAGATATTGCAACTGGGGGTTGTAAGAGAATCTAAAAATTTTCCTGGAGGAAATCATCCAAAAACTTACAGCCTACCCCTTGCACAAAATTTTGACTAAAAACAGAAAACCTTGACTCTTTCCAATAAGAGACAGTTTAAAAACTGTCCAGGCATGGAGGGTTTTGTTAAAATTCACTTTGTAAGTCATAGTTGGCCACAGCTATTCTCATTTCATAGAGAACTGTTTCTGAAATTCTGAAAACCTCTGAAACTGTTTCTATATTACTTAATAAGAGGAGTCTAACGTCTTGGCACTTTCTAATTGATATAAGAATTTCTAATGCTTATAGATAGGTAAAAAACAATTCTTAGGCCAAGTCTGCAGACTACAACTTAAAAAAAAAAAAACACCAGGGAAAAGATAGAATGCACTGGATCCTAGGAGGCATCCAAGAACATCTGTGTTTCTTTTATTGTTACTTAAATTTAAGTTTCATTTACATAAAGTGAAATGCACAAAACTTAATTATTCAGGTTATGGGTTATTATATATGTAACCAACACTCAGACCAAGTTTCTCTTGTGCCTCATGTCAATTAACCCCACTATCTGATCTCTATCACCATAAATTATTTTTTCTTATATTTTAAGTGATGTAAATGGAATCCTATAAAACACCTACAATCCCAGCACTTGGGAGACCATATGGGAGGATCACTTGAGCCTAGAAGTTTGAGACCAGCCTGGGTAAAATATGGAGACCCCATCTCTACAAGAAATTTTAAATACATAAATAAATAAGTTGGGCATGGCTGCCAGTGCCTGTAATCCCAACTACTGGAGAGGCTGAGCTGCCTTAAACCTGAGTTTGAGGTTGTGGTGAGCATCATGCCGCTGCACTCTAGCCTGAGGAATTGAGTAAGACCTTGAAGATTATCTTGGTCCATTTTACAGGTAATTTATAAAAATCAGAAATATACTTTTTCACAGTTCTAAAGCTGGAAAAACCCAAGATCAAGGCATTTTCATCTGATGTCTCACACACAGCAAGAGAACCTAATACTATTTTGAGGATGAGCCTTACCTCTTAATACTATCACATTGGCAGTACCTGAATTTTGGAAGAGACACTTTCAAATCACAGCAAACATGTATCATTTAAGTATGCATTCTTTCACTCAACATTAAAAAACGTCAGATGCTTTTTTCTTTTTTTTTGAGAAGGAGTCTCACTTTTTTGCCCTTGGTAGAGAGAGTGCCATGGCATCAAGCTCACAGCAACCTCAAACTCTTGGGCTGAAGCGATTCTCTTACCTCAGCCTCCCGAGTAGTTGTGACTAAAGGCAATCACCACAACGACAAGCTATTTTTAGAGATGAGGTCTTGCTCTGGCTCAGGTTGGTCTGGAAACTCTGAGCTCAGGCAGTCCACCTGCCTCAGCCTCCCAGAGTGTTAGGATTACAGGCATGAGCCACTACACCTGGCTCTAGATGCTTTAACTGTATACTGTTGCTTATAGCAATAGTTTATTTCCATTGCTCTGGAGTTTTCCATTGTATGAATACTGTATATCACTATTTATTAATTCATTTTACCTCCATGTACTTTTGGAGTTCTCCTAGTTTGGGGCTGAAATGCCTAATGCTGCTGTAAACATTCCTGTCATGTCTTTCAATGGATATGCACATGCATTTCTTTTGGGTATAAATGTAGCTGTGGAGTTATGGGGTCATAGATGGTATGTATATTTAGTTTTAGTTGCTATTTGTAAATAGCTTTCTAGTGTAGATGGACCAGTTTACAGTTTACAGTCTCATCAAGTAATGTATAAGTGTTCCAGTTGCTCTACATACTCAGCAACATTTGATATTGTCATTTCTGATAGGTTAAGTGACCCTGGTGAAGAGTGGTATTGTTTTGATGTGTTTGTAACTTGCATTCAGCAACTGTTGAGCATTTTTATATTGCTAAATAGCCATTTTAATGATGTGCATGTTAATTTGCTTTTTAATTGAGTTTTTAGTCTTTTTTTCTAGTGTTTTGTAGGAGTTCTTAACATATTACTCCGGATAAGTAAAATGTAAGTATTAAAATATTTTCTCCCAGATTGAGGTTCATCTTCTTTTTTTAAGATGAAAGGAGCTTGGAAAATTTAGCAAAGAAAGTGCAAATATGGAGAGAAAAAAATGTCAAAGATACATAGAACTTTAGATCTAGAGATCTTTCCGGGTGGCTGTGGGAATAATGCCCTCAGGCAGTTTGTTTGGAATGGATTAGTGAAGTAAAAGAGTAAAACGTCCTAGGAGCAGAAACAGTGTTGTTTGGTCTGTGATTCTCGTACATGTTCCCTAGCAGATTAAGAGGATATAGTTAGAGGTTTAAAAACTAGTGGGATTTGAGACGGTGGATTTTCTATCTGGCCAACTATCATATCTTTGAAGAGACCCCAGAAATATGACTAAAAATTCAAAGAGGATCTTTATGATGTTTCTGTCTTGATAGGGATGTAGCTTAGTGGTAGTGTGTCTTTTTCTTGTAAAAGGGCTCCAAATCATACACCTTCATCTGCTTTTCACAATCTTCAACAATCCTTTACTTTTCACCTTTTAAAAACACCGTTTTGGCTGAATGCGGTGAACCACGCCTGTAGTCCCAGCTATCCCGAAGCCGAGGCGAGAGGTTCCCGTGAGCACAAGAGTTCAAGTGCTATGTAGGGGACTCCCCAACCCGCCGTCTTAAAAAAAAAAAAAAAAAGACGTTATGAATGATCACACTAAAATTGATACTTCCCATTTCCACTCTTTGAGTCACCGCATCACCCAATGTGAATGTATCAGGACGAAGACAAGTAAAAGAATGGAAATGGCGAAAAAAACTGGCTTGCTCAGGATTTCTTTATGCCAAAGACAGAAGCCGCCGTCACTCTCAAGCAACCAATAATCCTCTAGTTCCTGTTTGCTCTGTCATTGACGAGAAAGTTAAAGCAGAACTGAAAGAAGAGAAATGGAATAGGAATAATTTTACTTGAACGTCCTTAGTTTTTTTAAGTATTTGGGTCGTAAAACAGCCGGAGATGACCAAACATGAAAACATATTCAAGAATATTTTGCTTTTACCCATTCTGCCCCCCTTTTTTTAACCCGTTCTCAACCGGCTCATTCAGCCTCCAAAATTGGATCCTTTTTTCGGATACATATAGTACTTGAATTCATATTTTTTTGGCAAGTGATACTGAAAAAAGTAAAAGGCACTTGAAATATGGGCTGACCCTACAAATGAAAGTTTTAATATTTTGAAAGAATGCCTTAAGGGGTCTCTTCACGTCAGCCGAAATAGCTCAGTTGGGAGAGCGTTAGACTGAAGATCTAAAGGTCCCTGGTTCAATCCCGGGTTTCGGCAGACTTGTTTTAATGTCCTGTAATGACCAGCCACCAATGCAGTGCTTCGCAACCTTCCTAATGCCGCTGCTCTAATGCAAAACTTGCACACGAATCCCAAAGTGTATACAGGGTCGCCATAAAGTTTGTGTGCTACTTTATATAATAACTACAACTTTTATTTTTGCAAATTTGATCAAAGTAATGCACATATGTATATATTTTATCACTCTCTTTTGTTTGTATATTCCACAAGGGGCTTCAATGAAGTGCTAACTGATAGTGCCTATTTTATTTAAAGTTTTAAAACCTAGGAAATTATTAGTTTTAAAAACAAAGAAATTCAAATATTCTGTATGCTGTTGCACTTACAATTCATTTCTGATTTAATATTATGAACGTGTGTAGGGAGAGGGGATTGCTACAGAGACCTGATTTTTTGTTGTTATTTACAGATATTTCATTTTTTAAAAATTCCCATTTTTATGAGGCAAACAAATAAAAAAACCTTGCCATGAATTCCCAAGTATCCAATAGATATCCAGATTTCTCTGAGTGCAATACAACATAATGATGGTGTGTTTCTACAAACTGTACTAATACTGCTTTTACAGTATCAGATGGTCAAGATAATCCTCCCCAGCATTTATGTGTGCATGTGAGAGCACATGCACATGGATAGACAAGCAAACACACATACGCACCTATCAGTTTTGTATGTGATGATTCTCTAAATCTTTTCTTCAGTGAAATCACTTACTTTTTCCCATTTGTATTCTAAAAGTCCCATGAGCTAACTAAAAGGATAAGTCTGTCACACAACTCATATTCTGCCAATTTCAAAAGGAATCAATGTTATTTTATGAATGGTGGTAAAAGTTCATGTATGAGCAAACCAGAATGAGAAAAAGTCAGTAGCCACCAGGAATCTGGTGCCAAGAAATGTATTTTCTTTTAATCTTCTTATGTAGTTCAAAGAACTCAGTCTTAATTACGATAATTACCAGGGTTCAAATTTGCCTAGGAGCAAATTTATTTGTTCCCTGCAAATAAAACAAATAGGTTTGTAATCCCCAAATCTCAAAGCAAACTTTTTGGCCTTTGTCCACTTTCCACATGTATGCCTAATGATTACCCACAAATCCCTAGACCAATTAGTTGTCTGAGTTGTCTGTGTAACATCTTCACAACTCTGTCCCACAGATACACTGAATTTAAGATGAGCTAAGCTAGCTCATTTGTTTTCTATTTTCCAATCTTCCTTCCATTCCTAAAAGAGTTGATAAAAACCTTCCCCATTTTTACACCTCATTCTGTTTGGTAATAGTATGTTTGTTTGCTTTCCTAAATACATGCTTCAATCTCTTTTTTGTCTTTATCCCTTAAATCCTGTTTATCTTAAGTCTCACTCTCATAATTCAACTCTTCTCTCCTTCCCCAAAACTGTCCTTTACTCCCACACCTTATGAATTTCTCTTTAGGACAATAAGCAGAGCCTCCTAAATTAGATAACTCAATCTGCACACCTACATTAAAAAGAAAAGAGTCTTATAATGAAATATTGAATGCATATTTCTTAGGTTTTCTTTGATGGTGGCTGTCTGGAATCAAATCTGTCCATTAATATTCTGATTGAGGAAACAAATATGTAAATTTCAATAGCCATCTGTCTTGGGAGAAATCAAAAGAATAGAAAACCAGAACTTGATTCCTTGCTAAACAAACAGAAGTAGAATCTAACAACTTAACATTTCAAAGCCACAAAGGGAACTTCTTTTGGTTGTTATTTGACACGTTTTCAATCTTTTACCTTCCATTTCAAGTTTTGTGTAGTATTCAAAAAAATCTGTGTTTCCTACTGGTACGTGATCATCATCTACCCATCGTGGCTGCCAATGCCCCTTGGTGCTGACCACTACCACCAGAAAGTTCACAGAACCAAAGTCTAAGAAGATTAAGTCTTCCAGACAAATGCCAACAAATAACGTCTGAAAGAAGGGGGTGTAGCTCAGTGGTAGAGCGCATGCTTTGCATGTATGAGGCCCCGGGTTCGATCCCCGGCACTTCCAAGATTTTACTTTTGTGTTTGAGTCTATTTCTCAAGAAATCCATTTTTAGTTCTCCTGAATTTTTTCTATTCAATTTCTACATACATAGAAAGAAAAAATACAAACCAGAGGATTGCCTTGAATTCTCTTTCATCTCTATCTTTTGACCCTTGACATCACCTAATGTGACCGAGAGATGTAAGGAAAAGCGGGGGAAGGAGAGGAGGAGGAGACTGAGTCTCCAGAATCGGAACCAAAGCGTGCATGTTCACGTGGGCTCCCATTTATTAACCAGACTGAAAGACAAAGAAGGGGTTAAAAGCGCTCCGCGAACACGTTCCTTTCGTTCTTTTTGTTTTCTGGGCCAAAGAACAGAGCGAAAACATTTGTCCACTGATTTCTCCAGCAGTCTCTCCCTTGTCGACCTGAACAGAGAGCGCAGCCGAAAGTTTGATCCAATACTGAGAGGAGGACTGCTGTGGATCGCGAGTCGTTTTAGATGAGCGGCAGGAGGCTGGACAAGAACGAAATCTTTCGGGAAACTGGAGGACTTCCAATACGAAAGTATTAAAAGAAGAGATAAATACAGATCAGCACATTATCAATTGATATTCTATAGGATTTATTTCCTCAATTACTTCATTTTCATCATTAAAATAAAAACATTGGAAACCTCTTTAAACCTGAACCTAGGCCTCCCAAATGAAGAAGCAAGAAAAAGTTTTCTGTCACAGTAGAAAATGGATGCAAAGTAAAAGGTGAGTAAATAGCAGGTGTTAGGGCACTTTCCTCCGTAAAACAAACAAACATACATTTCCTCTGTTCTTTCTCATTCAACCCAATTACATCTGCTTCGTAAGACAGGAAAGTGCTAAGAATTTCTGATCCACTGAATAGCATTTCTAAGGATTTCCATTGCTCTATGGTTTCAAAACTGCTGTTGTCTATGTACATACGTGCTTTTGCCATTAAAGTGGTGTCTTCGGGAGGTAACACAAAACAGTGGTTATTTGCAATCCTCCAGCCTAACACTCTTTATCAGGCTGGATTGTCCTTATTTCTTGATTCCCTTGTCTAGTGAAAATATCCACAAAAGGCATTCAGGATAGATAATAACTGATGAAATCCAATTAGCTGAGGATTGGCTATGTGCCTTGAGGGCAATTAGAAATTTGTTTCAGGATGCATTTTTTTTTGGAGGAAAGTAATCCAAGCATTCCATATATATATATTTTAAATTATCCACTTGTTCTCTTCAGGCACTTAAAGCAAACAGTGGCATGTTAGCCAGAGTGGATACTGCACAGGAAAGTAAGGAATGGAGAGATTAGGGTACTGTGAGCAAAATGCCAAATTCCCGACCCAACTTTAATCTACTGAATCAGAACCTATGAGGGTGGAGCCCAGAGAGACCTGTATTTTAATACACCCTCAAGTGATGTTTATGTTAAGGTTTGAGAAGCACTGGTCTAAGTTTCAGGATATGCTCAGCTCCAGGTGTGTGTTGAGATGGAAGAGTTGCTCCAGGGCTTCCTTGTCCATTCTTAGCCAAGGACTCAAAGTGCCAAAAGGAAGTGACCAGGGTCTCTATTTGCCTTACTATCAGGAATGGTGGTGGTTTTGATATCATCAATATTTTAGGAAACTTTGGAGGTCACACAAAAGAGCCCTCGATTTGTCTGTGGACACCAGGAAATGCTTTCCAACCAAAATACCTGGGATTATGTCAAGTTATTTGGCTCTCTCAACTTGAAATCCAGACTCAGAAGTTTTCAAGCTCTATTCCAGAGGCTGGTATCATTCCTTTTTCATCTGACTACTGGAACTCTGATCTTAGCTCTGCCTCCAGTTTTCTGGTCTCACATTAAATTGTTAAAACCTACTCTATGTATGACGTGAAATAACAGTATCTTCCCAGCATTGAGTCAGGCTCATGCTACTGAAACTTCTTTGTGGCTGACCAGTCCTCTCCTTCCTTGGAAGAAAAATCCTGTCTAACTACCTTCTACCTTTTTCACATTTGTATCTTCCTTTCCACGTCTAAGCCACTAATATATTTCCAGTCAAATCTTGTAAGGGTCTTCTTTGTATGGTAACTTCGGCGCTTCCCAGTTCTTCACGCTTCCAAGAGTTGGATGCGAGCAATATAGGAACCCACTGCAAAAGCTTGGGTGAGATTCTCTAGAGAGAAACCTAAATTCCAGGGGTTGACTTAATGGAAGAAAGCCTAAGGTATCAGACTCACATAGAGTTTCGTGCTCCCAGCCCTCTAGGTTGAAGTCTTGATATTTTACCGACTAAACTACTTAGAAACAACGGAGCAGCCTTTCTAAAAATCATTTCAAATTAAAATATTCCGTTCCTACCTTACCTTACTTTTCACGTCTTATAATTCAAGCTTAACAAGCTAAAAAACACCCTCTCTCACTTACAGTTGAGGTGCTAAAGTCTCTGGGTTTAAGACTCGGGCAAATCCTGCTTCCGCGTTCAACACTTTCCCCCTCACAAACGCAAGGAAATTGGAAATCCGTGGCTCTCACGCGTGCTCTCGGGTGTCCTAGCCACCAAAAGAGACGCGAGGAGCTCTCGCTGCCTGCCCAGTCTCAGTCACACGGAGGGCTATCTTCTGGAGGAAAATCGCTTTCCGCAGGCTTCCTTTACGCGCGCACCGCGTGTCCAGAAGAAGCGCGGCGCGCGGCGCGCGGCCTTCCCGCCCGCCAAACCTCGCGCCTTCCTCCTCCTCCGCCTCCGCCGCGCACCCGGGAGCCCCTCAGCTGCCCTCTGCCGACCACCGGCCTCCGCACATCCTTGTCTCCACATCTCCTACTGACTCCTCCTCTGGTATCAAACGTCCCAAGTACCTCAGCTCAGTTACTCGTGCATCCCTAAGGCACTGACAAATCTGGCTGATTTTCACCATCAAGGAGTGGGTGTGAGAGAGAGAGAGAGAAAAAGAGAGAGACAGAGACTGACCCGCCTCTTCGGAGACGATTTGTTTTCCTTGGTACTAGAACCTGAGTCGGCTGTCGCACGAAATTTTGGCTGAAGTTGGGAAGCCCTCCTCCCCCCACCCCGCGACACAATGGGGACTGAAGTACTGACAAGGTAAACAGAGAGGTGGTTTCGTAGGTGGCAATTGTTCTTCTGCCCGATACTTTGTTTTCTGAATCTCAGACCTAAAGCCACAAGGTCCCCGAGACGAAAAAGAGGTTTTCAGGTTTCACGACTACAGCGCTGGCCCAGGCCTTGGCGACGGTAATGACTGGCGGCCACCCACACTCAAGGTTTCCATTTCTGTCCCAGTACTGTAAGATTTTACCTCTTTCTCTCCTCACCTAGACCTACATCCTCCAACTGCACCCACTCTTCTGCTTCTGTATCCACCTGCATCACTTTCTGTGTGATGGCCTTTGAAAGCAGAGGGAAAGGACGTTGTAAGCAGGCAGAATTAAAAAGAAAAGAAAACCTTTTTATTTTGAAATTATTTAAAACTACAGAAGAGTTGCACAATACAAATAGTAAACATGTTATCCAGATTTCAAATATTTTGCTGCGTTTATTCTTCCTTTTTCTCTGTAAATATACAGACACACAATTTATTTTTCCAAATCCGTTTCTGTATAACTTGCATACACTGTGCCTTTTTATCTCCAGTGAGTGTGTACTTCTAAGGGAATGAGTATTTTCTTATAAACTACAGCAAACGTTTCAAATTTAGAAAATTTAATATGAATACAATGCTACACTTAATACACAGTCTGTACTCAAATATCTCTGGTAGTCCCCTAAAAGTCTTTTGAGCACATTTTTCCCAATCCAGGAAAAATATATAGGATCAAATAGAGGATCACAAATTGCATTTGATTTTGTTTCTTTATTGTCTTTAATCTGGGATGGCTTCCATATGTTTCTTTTGTCTTTTATGACACTGACAGGTTTTGAAGAACTCAAGGTAGGAGATGGGTAGAGTGCCCTGCAGTTTGGATTTATCTGTTTTCTCATGACTAGAGATTAGGTTCTGGTTATGTACTTTTGGCAAGGATATGTGTATAATATACGATATTCTATTTTAGTGTATCTAATAGGGATTTTTTCCTTTTCCTGGTGATATTAACTAAATGTAAAGTTTTGTTTTCCTCCAATTACCTAGTATGTAACCTATGGGTAAATATTTGAGGCCATGCAAGTGTCTCATTTCTCCTAAAGCTTTTACCCATAGTTTTAGAATTGGTTGATGAATTTTGCCTCAATCAGTTATTTCTGTTTTGGCATCACAATGATGATATTTTAAATCTATCATTTCTTTCACATTTATTAGTTGGTATACTATAGTTAAGTAACAAGTTCCCTACTCTTCTATTTACTTATTTATTTATTATTACTGTGGTCTCAAAGAATCTTATTTTATTTAAATGATTGAAATCCTTTTTTTCATTATTAATCTCAATGCTCAATATATAGCCTAGACTTTACCAGAGAAAGACACTTTAGGCTGGCTCATGTATCCTTTTAGGATATGCCCACATATCTCTATTTCTCTCTCTCTCTCTGATTTACTTACTTTCTGGCCCAGCAAGATATTTCAGACTTAGTTTGTACTTGTTCTAGCTCAGCTCTGAATTGCCAACAAACAAATAATCCAGAGAGTTCTTTTAGTATGTTATTAAGAAATCAAGATATAGGGCTAACCTTGTTTATTGCAACGGTCATACTATTGCTTCTAAGAAAAAATAGTAAAAATGACAATTCTTATCTTTTAACCATGAATTTCTACTGGCACTTCTAAGTGATATGTTTTAGAGTAGATGGGATCAATTCTCTGCTGCTCTGCAGTTATAGGTTCAATCATCCATATGATGGACACAAATTGTGAAAGAAAGAAAGGAAGGAAGGGAAGGAGGGAGGGAAGGAAGGAAAACTATCCTAATGAAATTTTTTTTTTTTTTTGTGGCAGAGTCTTACTGTGTCGCCCTCGGTAGAATGTTGTGGCATCACAGCTCACAGCAACCTCCAAGTCCTGGGCTTGAGCAATTCTCTGGCCTCAGCCTCCCAAGTAGCTCCCTCAGCCTCCCACAGGTGCAGGTCACAATGCCCAGCTATTTTTGTTGTTGTTTGGCAGGCCTAGCCAGTTGGTCCACCAGCGGCTGGTGTGTGTGGCTGGCGCCCCAACAACTGAGTCACGGGCACTGAGCCAAATCAAATGTTTTAAGTTATAATTTTTGGGTTGAAGAGATAAGATGCTGATGAGTGAACCTTCCCAATCATCTACAATCAATCAAATCTAGTAGCTAGTTACCTAACTCGGTTTTGCCTAAAACTGAGTTTTAGAGGACAATCAAATAGAAAGGCTCAGAGATTGGTGATTAGGCCCATTGGAATGAGTTCTTAAAGCAATAGTGCTAGTCCCAAATAATGACCACATTTCTGCCTTGCTCTGATTGTCTTACTTCTTATTTTTTTCTATTAGCTGACTGCTATTATTTGTTGGGTAATTTCTGTTGTTTTTTTTTTTAAAGAGATTATCTGTATCAAAGAAATGAGCCACTGCCTTGTTTTCTTGTCTGTTCCTCTTTTAGTCTTTTCCTCTTTCCTGATGTGCAACCCACTGCCTGTGAAAATAAACATATAGCCCTCTCATGTTGTGCTATAGGAACTGGGTCATGAAGAACCAATGTAAGGCATTTTTAAAAAATTAAGAAGTGGTCAAACTTGAGCAGAGAGACAAAAGAGTTCTCAGGTCTCATGCACATTTATCTCAAAGATGATGCTCTGTTCTGTCTTTTTCTAAGTCACCAGACATGGATTCTGAGCCAATATCTGTACCAATAGAAGCAATTGGAGCACTGAGCAGGTTCTTTGTTTTATTTGTCTTAAATGTAGTCTTTGTTGGTTCCTATATGTCCTCCTATAATATTTCTCTGAGAAAGTTTACTAACAGCCATGAAAGAAAATCAGTCTCTTAATTTCAAGGTTCCTCTCCTGATGTGCAACCTACTGCATGTGGAAATAAACATACAGCCCTCTCCTGTTGTGTTTTAGGAACTGGGTCATGAGGAACTAATGTAAGACATTGCTCTGGCTTCAGATATTTTGTTTTTGTTTTGTTGCATGAGTAATAATACTATGTGCTATCTCTGTCTCTGACTTAGGAATCTTATGTTCTTTTGTTGTTATACAAAACTATGGTAGGCAAACTTATTAGCTATTCAGTAGGCATGGAGTGCAGATTGTGAGATGGCAAGAACCCCACAGCCTGGGGGGGGGGCAGGGAATGGCCCCCAACTGCTTCTCCTCCCTTCCTAAAACAAAAATAATCCTTTCTACTTGCCCTCTGCTAGATAGCTTCTGTATACTTTTCTTTTGCCTAAAACCACATAACCTTCTCTCCCTATAGTTAATCTTTACCGCATGTACTATTACTTCCCCTCAACCTTGTAAAATGAAAATATTCCCACTTGCTTTCTTTACTGACTTGCAACATTGTTCGTATAAGCAAACTTGTTTAGGTATTATTGTTCACACAGGGTTGGGTGGTGGCTCCAGCCATCAGCTGCATGAGACCTCATGATCCCATCCTTATTTCTTGTGTGATGTTTGTCTTTTATGTGTATTATTTTCTTCATTCCCCACCATTCCCACTTTGGTACATTTATTCTTTGTGCTGGTTGGTGAAAAGTAGGGTAAAATCTCAGACGATTCTCATCTTCTAACTTAAGGGGGAAATAGAGAAATTCTTTTTTTTATTTTTTATTTTTTTTTATTGAATGGTAACTATGTACATTAATGCACTTCTGGGGTACAGTGTGGGGTTTTCACATGCAATCCGAAATACTTCCATCAAACTGATCAACACAGCCTTCATGTCATTTTCTCAGTTATAGTTTTAAAA
>CAUYQV010068890.1:0-24524 GCA_963574575.1 Galagoides demidoff | reverse complement strand
GCGCCTGTGGTCCCAGCTACTTGGGAGGCGGAGGCAGGAGACTCGCTTGAGCCCAGGAGTTGGAGGTTGCTATGAGCTGTGATGCCATGGCACTCTACCCAAGGGGATAGCTTGAGGCTCTGTCTCAAAAAAAAAAAAAATAGAGTAAAAACAGAATATGCTTATTATGCTTTAAACTTCTTTCAGAAATAATTTAATTAATGATCTTTAAAAAATTTTTTCGGCATACCTGAGATCTCACGACATACCAGTTGAAAAATCACCGCTCTAGCAGTTTGCCTGCAGACACTTTCAAGTTTGAGGAATAACCCTGTGGTGGGCTTTAGTGAGTAACAAGAATAAAGGTCAACGACTGGAAGCTGCAGATCTGGGAGAAACTCCTCCCAGGCCCAGGAGAGCCAGGACTCCCGCAAAGGACACGCGGGGCAGTGAGGACCCAGACGTCCCCCAGGACTCCTGCAAAGGGCAAGCAAGGCAGGGAGGACCCAGACGCCCCCCAGGACTCCTGCAAAGGGCGACCAAGGCAGTGAGGACCCAGACATCCCCCAGGACTCCTGCAAAGGGCAAGCAAAGCAGTGAGGACCCAGACACTCCTCCTGACCTGGCCTCCCAGCCCTGCTCTTCATGGTCAGGACCTCTAGCCTCAGCCTCCCTCCCTGCAGGCCAGGCCTGCGCTCAGCCTCTGCATACACACCCTGACTGGCACATGTGCCTTTCTTGGTCCAGCCTCCAGGACACCTAACGGGAATGGAGAAGGAGAAGGAAGAGTCAGGGACAGTCTTAATGCTCCGCAGTGACACTGCCACCTGTGGGATGATGACCCAACACCTCATAGTTGGACGTCCCCTTCCCAGAGCTGAAGGGTAGACAGCAGCAGGGAGCTGCCTGGGGAAGCCCATCTCCATTGCCCTTCCTCCTCTCACCCCGGTGCCTGGTGAGGACCTGGCTCCCAGGCACAGGGCCTCTTCTTGGGGTGGTGGTGAAGGGAAGAGACGAGCTGGGGAGCCTGTGACAAATGGCATCTGGGTCAGGGCTGCTTAAGGAGAGAGAGGCTCAGGGACCAGCTGCAAGTCAGCCCTGGCTGGAGAGAGGGACTTGGACAAAATACAGCATAGCGGTACCCACGGAAAGCAGGGAGAATGTGAGTCAGTCACGCTTGGGACTGAACTGCAAGGTGGGATGCGGCAGACTTAAGCCACAGGCCTCCAGGATGGCTTCAGATGTCCGTGTACTGATGTACTATGGAAACTGGGCCTGTGTCTGCTTGTTTCTCTCCAGCAGCTTGCCACTACCTTACTGTTCTTTGGTAAATCTACCATAACTAGTTGTCCAATTCTCTCTGCCCAAACAATATCCATCAGAGATGCTCCTAGCACATAACAGCTTCCTGATACACTATTGCAGACTAAATTAAGCTCCAATCAGCATTGACTTCAGGTTCCACAAAATGACATTTTTATTCGTCAGGGAAAGCCAACCTGTATGTGTTTATATGGATTTTGAGTTTTGGTCACATGTATTTTTCTCTTAAAAAAAAAAAAAGGGAGGGAAAAATGACTTAGCTAGGTTCACAATAAAAAAAAAATTTGAATAGCCTTCTTAATAGTATCCCCACCCTACCCTCAACTTGGAATTCAGCCATCCAGCAACCTTACCATCTGGAAACAAATACAAAAACAATACACATTTAATACTTTTATAACACAATTTCTTTAGCACTTTGATACAAGTATAAACTTCACCTTTATCATATTCATCCATCTCTCCACCCCCCATATTTATACATCTCACTCAATACCAAGTACTATGATTAGTGCTGAAGAGACAGACATCAATAAAATACACCCTGTATTCTAACAAAGCTGAAAGGGGTACCTGGAAACGCATGTGGCACAGAACACGAGCCGCTTGGGGAGAGGCACCTCACAAGCATTTAGTTCACCCTCTGGACAGTGGGAGAGGGGACAGGAAGGGGCAGTCTCCACAGGAGGTAGCAGGGCACCACAGCTCAACTCAGAGTTCTACCAGCCACAGACACCTAGCATCCCACAACCCCACGGTGACCAGAGCAGCCAGTTCCCTGCAGCAGTCATGGAACTGGGCAAAGTTGCCTCAAGGCTGGGCTCTGCCTGCCCCATTACCTCCAGGATCACAGCACTTAACAGAGGTGAGATGCAAATGCCCAGAGACCTGAGATTTCATCTGCCCTGATGGTGGGTCCTCGGTTGACTGTGTAGCAGGACAGGAATCACTGGTGGGCTAGAACAGCTTCACAGCAGCTTGTAAATTCTCCATGCACAATACAGCCAGAGAGTAGGAGTGGCCCTCAGTTACTTTTGGTGGTCACTTCAGACCAAGACAGCAGCAAATCCCACCACCAAGAGCAGCAGCAAAATGTCTCAGTCACGTCAGTTATTAGCTACGTGTAGTTAGGTAATAGTTATTCTTAGTTATTTAGAGAGAAAAGCATTCACTTTTCACTTATGAGGAGGGAAAATTCTGAAGATGTTTGGTTACAGGTCAGACACCAACAGCTAAGTCCGAGTCTCTCAACTCACTGTCCACAGGGCTCCAAGTCCTGTCCTCTCTATGGACAACCTGACGCGTGGAACCTCAGCCTTTCTGTTCTGTGACTTCATTAACTGCAAAGATGTCCCCTCCATTCACAATCCCAAGGCCATTCTCTGGGCCTCCTCACTTCCTTACGTCTGGAAATTTGTACATCGAATCACAAACTCCTGTTTGAACTCTTTTACTTGGTAATTGCACAATATCTGTTTTTGTAATTCCAGTCCTCCATATTAATTTTTGTCTCTTATTTTTAACTTTTAGTTTAAAAAAGACATGTACAGGATTGACATCTATAGCTCAATGAGTAGGGCGCCGGCCACATACACCGAGGCTGGTGGGGTAAAGCCTGGCCCAGGCCTGCTAAACAAAAATGACAGCTGCAACCCAAAATAGCTGGGTATTGTGGTGCGTGCCTGTCCCTGTCCCAGTCCCAGCTATTGGGGAGGCTGAGACAAGAGTATGGCTTGAGTCCAAGAGTCTGAGGTTGCTGTGAGCTATGATGCCAAGCACTCTAGGGAGGGCAACAAAGTGAGACTCTGTGTCAAAAAAAAAAAATCATGTACAAAAAAAATCCATTAAAGAATAAAAAATGCATGTACATAATAAAATAAAATAATTCTATAAGCCTTAAAATAAAACACAGAAGCTCCTGGCCTACTCCTTCAACACTGTGTTCTCATCCCTGGAAGACTGGCTTTCAGCTCCATGGCTGTTTCTTTTGCTAATTACTTTTTTTTAATTTTTAAATTTTTTTTTTAAGAGATGAGGTCTTGCTATGTTGCCCAGGCTGGAGTGCAGTGGCTATTCACAGGCTCTATCCCACTACTGATCAGCATGGGAGTTTTGACCTGCTCCAGTTCACCCCTCCTTAGGCAACCTGATGGTCCCCTGGAGGCAACCTGATGGTCCCCTGCTCCTGAGAGGTCACCATATTGATGCCAAACTTAGTGCAGACACCCGATCGGCATACTGCACTATAGCTCAGAACTCCTGGACTCAAGTGATCCTCCTGTCTCAGCCTCCCCAGTAGTTGGACCTATAGGCACCATGCCACTGCGTCCGGCTACTTCTATAATTCTAAAGGGCATAATTTCCAATCTCAGACAGTATCCACAGGCTACTCTCTTTCCCTCTTCTTCCTCCTCCACATTCCTCCACCATCAACCCAACAGTTTCTCATTCTTCCAATAAGGTTGTACCACAATTTTTGGTTAAATCAATATTCACTGTTGACACATTTTTTGACTATGTTAACATGCTGTTCAGAGTTGAGCCTCACAGTGAACTGATTAAATTTCCTTTCTGGTTCAACCTTTTCTCCCCCTAGAGCAGTGTTTTTCAACGTTTTTTATCTCACAGCACACTTGAACCTATACTTAAACTTCTCCAGCACACTAAAATTATGCTGATCAAAAAAAAAAGAGTAAAGAAAAGAATATACTTATTGCACTTTGAATTTTTTTTGAAAATTATTTAATTAATGATCTTTAAAAATTTTTTACAGCACACCTAGGATCCTCACAACACATTGGCTTCAATCACCACCCTAGAGTTTTATCTGTCTTTTGATTTGCTTATTTTGTTTGTATCAATCATTAATTAATCCCCAGAGTTCCCTACAGAAATATAAATCTCTAGATACAGTGAAACAGTCATATGCATCAGGTAATTTGCTGGTTCCAAGTTTTTCTGGGATATTCCCCCTTGTAAACAGACCTTCAGCCTCCTACTCCAACCTGGACAGGTTGTTCCCCAGATCTGCTCTCCAGCTGCCCTATGGGGGTTCCTTCCAGGAAGCACCTTTATTTCCCCTTGTGCTGAATGTTCCCTGCATCCCACACTGTCCCCTGCATTGGCTCATCTGCCCTGCACCCCACACTGTCCCCTGCATGGGCTCTCTCATCTGCACAGAGTGCATGCTCTAGGTTCCCTGAGAAAGGCTACAGAGCAGTTCCATGGCACGAAGATGCAAAGACCTTCTAATGCCTGGGCTTCACATGTGATGATTTTTCTCTTTGGAAACTAGTAGTATTTCTTTTTTCTCATATTCTGAATTTGACAATGATACGCTTTATGTGACTTTTCATCTCTATGTTGGGCACCTCATCTCAGTTTTCAATCTGGAGATTTATTTAATCAGTTATGAGATATTTTGTCCCATTTTTATTCCTTTCCAGTTTGCTTTCTTTTTTTGGTAAGATTTATACTAATTGGATATTAGAATTCCTAGACTAAACCTCTAATTTTATTTTTTCTCTTGTTAATTTGTATAGTTTTATTTTTCTGTTCTATATTCTGGGAGTTATCTTTACTTTCATATTCCAAACCTCTGATTAATTCATTTTTATCCAAGCTATTTTCCCTCAACATTTTACTTTAGAAACTTCAAAACTACAAAAATGTTTATAAAAATAGTACAATGAATACCTGTCTATCCTTCAACTAGATTTGCCAACTGTTAACATTTTACTACACCTGCTCCCTTTTTATGTAAGCATCATTTCTTTTCAGTTAAAGTAATTTGAAATGTGACTTTTTACTCCTAAATACTTTGGAACCCAGAACATTCACCCCACATAGTACCATTACCACATTTAAGAAATTTAACACCAATGTAACAGTACATGGGTGTCTCACACATAGCCCATATTCAAATTTCTCTACTTTTCCCAGGATCAGCTGAATTTCCTTAATTCCAATCCAAGGTCCACTCAAGGACGTGCATGTCACCCAGCCACCTCATCTCCTCATCCTTCTTTCATCTGGGACAAACCATCACAGGCTTCCCGTGGCGCCAACTCACCTGCAGGGCACCTTCCCAGTTGTTTGAAAACCAGAGGTAATGCAAAGAGTTGGCGACAACCCCCATCGGCATACTTCCAGCCCTTCCAACAGTTGGTAGGCATCTAATTCCCTGTATTAAATTCTTTTTGATTTCAAATATTCACATCACTGTTTCTTAAACTCTTTGGCATCAGACCCCTTTACACTCTGAAATTTATTATAAAATGCCAAGAAAACTTTTGTTCATGTGTAATATCTATCGGTGCTTACCACATTATAAATTAAAACTGACAATTTTTAATATTCATTAATTTACTTAATAGCAAGCACCATAATATTTATATCATCACAAAATATTTTAAAAGAAAAACTCCTCATTTTACAAAATAAATACAATTTGGGGGAGAGGAGCACTTTTATGTTTTTGCAGCTTCCTTTCGTGTCTCATTGGATGTCTACAGGTGCGTCTACACTCACTTGCTGTGCTGGCTTTGCTCAGCTGAGTGGGTGGAGAGTATCTAGCCTTGTGCAGGCAGTCAGAAAAGAGCCGAGCATTTTAATATCCTTTTCAGATACTTCTATGATACTACACCAAACAAGGTCAGTTGCAATGTGGAATTTGAAACTTATCAATAAGCTTTTCTTACTCTGTTACATTAAAATTCATTGGTCTAATTTATACTTTGAATGGATCTTTTAAATATGTATGATTCTGTAATTGGTCACGTGGGAAATATTAGTTCACTGAGTTATGTAGATGTCCTAAATGCTGACACATTTCATTATACTTATAAAAAACTGCATTTATTAATATCACCACCACACCCACGCTCATCAGACAAGTCTTAAGAACTGGGAACTATCAAGTCTCAGCAGCATATACCAATTTTTCAAAATCCTACTTTTTGCTTTAAAGCTTGACTTTTTAATACTGGCAACAAAGTTTTGTGTAGCTTCCCTTTAGAAAATGTTGCTGACTAACCAAATTTATATGCCATTCTAAAAATGGTGTTCTGTGAAAGTAGCCAGTCCAGCCTGCTGACCAGTGCCCTTCTCAGAGGGGACCATTGTGTCTCAGCATGCACTCACTGCCCATTTCATCATGCCTAGTAAAAAGAAGTGTATGTCTGAGTGTGGAGATTTAATAAAAATAATGTTACTGTTCAGTAAGTGACACTGCATTTTTTTTTTTTAAACTGCAGATGCTTTGTGGCAATGAAGAATAAAATGACTACAGTTTGGAGCCACTGGTCTGATTGCCACTAAAGAGCCAGCAGTTCTACCAATCTCTGCTTCTGCACCGTGAGCGCAGATGTCAAAACGAGGAAAAGGCAGAGGCAACAGGATGCCGACAGTCCCCTTCTCTACACCGTCCAGTCAAGGGGAAATGCTTCCGATCCTTGCAGCAGACCCTGCTGTTTTTGGCAGGACAGTGGCTCCTATCTCTTCCTCCTCTGACTCCCCATCCCAACTCAGTTTCAGGTCTTGGATATCATCTCTGAAAAGCCCTCTCTGCCTCCCTGAAACTAGGCTGGGCTCCTTCCCACATACTTCCATGGCACCTGTGTGCTATGGTCAGTGAGCTTTGACAGGAGCTCCAGAGACAATCCCTGCTCCACTGGCACCTGCCTCATCCTGACACGTGCTCACCAGACTGACCTCTGAATTGTCAAAGCTCTCTCTGTAAAGGCACCTTGATAACAGCACTCCATGACTTTCAGCACTGATGCCACATGTGATATGCAAAAGGCATCTGGCTTCTATTGCCTGTAGGTCTGGAAAACATTAGTTTTATGTTTGCTTTTTGAGCCCTAGCCTGAAACCTACTGACCCCCAATATATCTACATTTGAATAAAGGTTCAGAGTCCCTCCAGAGAGGCAGCGTGATGACCATGCTCCCAACATGACAAGGCCCACTCCTGGTTGGAGCTGCTGCTCCCTCCCATGAGGGCCCCAGAGCACTCTCTGCTTCTGGTGGACAAGTCCTGCCTGGCGTGATGGGACCCTGCAGCTCTTAGAAGGCCCCCAGCAAACTCTTTTTCTAGTGCTTTGCCCACCCATTTTCCCCACTGGGTCTACAGATGTCAGAACTTAAGTGTGTCTTATCCGCACTAAGTGAATCTCATTCCTATGTAAATACAATCTGCCCAAGGAGAACGAACCTTCCTAACACACTCCACTAGTGTTGTGTCCTAGTGGGACTTCTCATTTTCTTTCCAGAATCTCCCATAAAATTGTAATTCCCTGAGGATAGTGAGCTTACACTATTATAGTATGTGGTATGCCATATGAGCTCAAAAAGTACCTGGTCAAGTAATTAAATGATATTATATCTATATATATGTGTGTGTGTGCGCATATACATATATGTAAGCTCCTAGAACAGTGACTGGGACAGTCATCAGCAGTACAAGCTGTTCTGATGCTGATGTGCTGACAATGACAACATTAGGGTTTATATAGAGATTATTCAGTAATTTTTTGCTCTAGTGGCCTTATTGGCAATGTGCAAAGAACGTTCTTTATTAGGACCTAGTAATCTTAGCATGCATCTAAGGGCCATCAGAGACAATACAATTAATGAATCTCAAAACCTTATGTTCACTCTGCTTTTCGGTGGTAATTTTATTCCTAATTTCCACCACCTTCCCCAGGATTTCACCACAGACTTGGAATGTAATACTGTGCAATCACTGAAAACTAAGGAGCCTTATTTGTTAACTTGTTGAACACAATTTGATTAGGCACAGGTAACATGCTTTCAGGAAGGCTCGCGTTCTCACATATCATGCAGCAAATCCCATTGAGGATAATGCTGACAAGTTTAATAAAAAGTGTGGCAGTGACCTTGGAATTCAGAGAACACTTGACAGAGTTCCCTGTCAAAGGTTAACAGTCAGTGTATGAGAGCCATAAGCTGAGAGGAAAATTGGTATTAGATTGATAAAACACTCAACAGCAGACAGCAAAGAAAATGTTCATGAAGGAAAGACAAAAGTCACAGAATACTTCATGGGCTGGTGAAAAAGTCCAGGATTTTAATGTTATTTTAAAACATGAAGCGAATCCACTCTGTGTATTCTAGGAATGTAGAACCATTAGGGGGAAAAAAAATGGCCTTCAATGGAATGCTGAAAATAGGAACATGCATGCAGCCTGGCACACGGCACGGCCACTTTCTGAGCTCGGAAGTGACACCTTCCTGGACGGAGCACTGTGAATGAAACAGTGAAGTTAGCCTGGAAGGAAGAGTGCCATAACATGGGCACAGGGGGAGAGATGCTTCACCAACTAGGAATAATTTTAAAAATTTTCCTGAAAGAGCAATAGAGAGTGACATGCAAACCCGTATTTGGACATAACTTTTTCTCTAATTCTAAGTCACAACCAATCTGTTTTGTTCAAGGAAAGGGAAGCAATGTGCGGCATTGATCCTTTTAATCACAAAGTTCCTCAAGTCACCATTTGCTCTAGTTAAGTCACCTTCCTAGTAAGTGACGTGTGACTTGGTGCTCACAGTGGGTGCCTGCACAGCTGCTGCTCCCAGGGAGCACAGGGCAGGTATCTAGTCCTGTTCTGCATCCAAACCAGTTAAGTCTAAAGGAAAAAGAAACCCAGCTCTCCATTTACTCCCTTAAATACCTGTGACAGTCCGAACAGCTTTGTATTTCAAACGCTTTTAGTTCACAGCTTCCTCCTTAGACCCAGCTCCCACCTAGGGGCCGGGCACCCACAGAAAGCCAAGCTGTGGGCCTGGGAGCCGGGGCAGGTCTCCACCGCAGTCCCATGGAGCTGTGCTGTGTCTGGCAGGAGTCAGCATACCCAAAAGAAGACCTCTGAAGCACACAACCTCTTTTCCTTTTGTAACCAGAGGATGGTTTCACTTTAACTTTCTACCTGCGAGTTACTGCCTTTATACTTCCAAGCTTTCCCTCACTCTCCATGACACAGAAGAGGATTTGTGCTTCCTCAGGCCACCCTCCCACCTCCCCAGAGCCTGCCCCAGCAGTCATCCCCAAGCTGTCAGCACCCCCCACCCAGCAGCTTAGCAGCAAAACTTCCATATGAAAAACAAAAAAGTAAAATCCCTGACTACACTTCCCCAGCAAGGCACACTCCCTGTCTCCTATCCATAGTCCCAACTCTGTGAGTTCCAATTTGCCGTGGTCCATCCGCTACCCAGCTGTGCCTTCACCCCACCCCTGCCAGCCCACCCCGATCCATGCAAGGTTCAGGCAAAGCCAGTCGGGTTTATTCTGCCTCCTGTTCCCCACATGCAGCCCCTGTGACTTCTGGGTTTGGAAGCCCCTCAGGTCTCCTCCTGCCCACCCCAACTCATAGCCTCCCTCCTGGTCTCCTCAACAGCCTGAGGGCTCTTCCCTCCGACACTCTCCGAACACCAACTTTTGCCAAAATCTCCCTCATCAGGCCAAACCTCACTTCTGAGCCCCAGAGCCACATACTTGACAGCTTTCTAGATGCCAGCACTTGTAGGCCCCAGAAACACCTCAAATTCAGCATGTCCCAGAGGGAAACCACCTCCTCCTCCCCTGCTCCTCCAGGGGCACAGCACCCTTCCCTTTCCTTGAGCCAGAGTCTAAGCCTCTGGCACTTTTGCTCTTTCTGCCACATCCAACCACTTGAGGACTAGTCGGAGGACAGTAACCATCCTCAGCCTCAAACCTCACATCCCCTTATCTGAACAATAGCTTCTAACACCATTTACCAACTATGAAATCTCTGATCTTTACTATAGCATCAGAGCAGTCATACCATGACTATTCTAAAGCAGAAACTCAGTCCCATCAGTAGCTGCCCAGAAAGCCCTCTAAGGCCTGCCTAGATTCGGGCTGACATCCTTCCAGAGCTTGGCCCTGCTTGGGCTCTGCCTACCCTGCAGGAGCAGAGCTGCCATCGTCCTCCCTGCTCCCAGACCTTTGCCCTGCTGTTTCTTTTTCAATACAGTTTCCCCATCCTCCTCCTACCCCACGCACAATTCAACACAGTTCATCACTGCCAATCTTTCTGCAGGAGACCGAACTGAGGAGTCGCTGTCTGCAGACGCTGATCTCTCCACTCTCAGGAGCGGGGAGTGGGGTGGGGTGCTGGTGGTGGGGCCTCGCTGTACGTGGCTGTACTCCTCTGCAGGAGCAGCCCCTCACCTGCACCAGCTTAGACCAGGTCGCTAGGCTGCTGAGGAAGGAGACTAAACCTGCCTGTGACAAGCATCTGTGCAATGCAGGCGCCCTTGGCAGAGCTTAGTATGTCCATGTGTTACAGCGCCAACAAACAGCCTCACAGACATCAGTTCTGTCTCACTGCAGTCTGAATCACTGCTTTGTCCTTCACTGTCCTACTCTGAAAAATATACACCAATGTTTTCATAATAAATCAACTAATTCCCAAAAAAAAGAGTATACATATATATAAGCCCTGTATAGACATATATCACACACGTTTTTTAATGTGTGTGTGTATATAGTGTGTATGTGAAGAGACAGAAAAAGAGACACATATGTACTTTTTTTTTTGCCTGAATTATTTCAGAGTCAGTTACAGACATGACACTTTATCCCTAGATCTTTCAGTGATTTCCTTTGTCATCACAATACCATCATCAAAACCAAGAACTCAACCTTCATACAACAATTACCTATTTTACTCCACATTCCAGCTTCCCCAACTGCTTAACAATGCACACTAAAGCATTTAAAAAACAATCCAGGATCCAGAGAATGATCACATTCTTTAATAAAAGAACAGCTCCCCTGCCTTTTATTTTTATTTAACTTTTTGGTCTTTCACAATGATCATTTTGAAGAGATTAGGCCAGTGTTCTGTAAAATGCTGTGCGATCTGATTCTGCCTAGGCAGTTTCTAAACAATCAGATTCCAGTAAAAGATGCTGTCAAGAATACCTCGAGATGACACGTTGTGAGCATCCCACCACCACAGCACATCAGGAGAACACTGCCAAACACGGCTCTGCTCCCATTCACTCATCCAGACGGCAGGAGCCCCTGCTATCTTTCCCCCGAACTAGATTCCAGCCGGCTGCTACCAAGCAGACATCCAATGTTGTCAGACACTGAGGGAAGCCCCTGATAAGACAGGCAGGGGTGGATCGGCAGGCACGGGGCTGTGAGCCGCCCTGCAGAACACACGGGCCAGGCTGCCTCCACTGTGGCAGGACTGACCCTCCTCAGGTGACTGACAGGCAGACTGTGCTGTGGGGGTTTACTCGGCTGGGGGGATAGGTGCATGGCCATCATAGGGACACTGAAAACTAAGCAAAAGAAAAAAAATCAACTATTAATGCAGCATTATTTTTATATTTAAGGCACAATTTCATAAAAATAAAATTAATGTGTCATTTTTACTGCTGCCCCACGTATGTTTTCCTCCCATAGTTACAAGCATGTTGCAATCATCCCTATTGTTAGTCAGCAACAGAGAATTATTTCTTTGTTAGAAAAATAACTGATATGGCCCCAGGTGGCTCATTTTACGCAGGGCTTTGAAGACCTGGAACATTGCTGAGGAGCTGTGTGGCACTGGAGGGTCATCTCTCACACCCTTGTGCCAGTTTCTTCACTCGCTAGTAGAACATACCTCCCTGGCTGTAAGAACAGACATGTTAACATGTGTTAAATGTCAGAACACTCTCTGGCACACAGCAAATGTTTAATTCACTTCTGTAATCTTGTGAGTTGTTACTTAAACCTGTGGTCAACAACCCTGTTCTAACTTTAAAATGACTTCCACCATGATAATTCAGTCTCTGTAGAAAAGAATGTGAACACAGTGACCACGGACAGAGTTACTGTAGATACTTGGCCTGCCAGGTGCTTGGTTAACACATTCCTGACTACACCTCAGTGGACTGCGGTGCCATTGAGCTGCCCTGTGGGACAGGGAACTTCCAGCAACTCAGGGGCCTTGCTTTACCCTGTTCTGGACTGAATGGGTGACAGCCCATGAGAATGGAATGGTTTCAGGCAAAGTTCAACAATACAATCTGACCAAAGTGTTCAGGGAGAAGCAGTTTCCTTTTTTAAAAAGTAACATCTCTATGGTAAGCTATTAAAAATGTCGCTGCACACATGACCTCTCACCCACCCATCCATCCTAAAAAAAAATTCTCTGTACACAGGAACGTGAACTTAGACTACCAGTGCCGTGATTTTAAAAAATCTCTAGATCTTTCCTAGATACCTATCACTGCTGGCCACATTATTGTCTGAGACTCAGGATAAATAACTATCTCACATCAAGCAGAAGGCAGCTTGCAGGCCCACTTAAGAAAAACAAAAAACAAAAATCCCCCCAAAAGAAGAAAACATGGGTTCTAGCTTATCTTTACCTATATTTTCTACATGTCTCCTAAATAACACCCTCAAAAACCACCACCAAATCCAGAATAACTCTTTGATAGAATAATGAATATGAAGCACGGCCTGGCAACAGCTCTTATGTGAAGATGCATTTTGCAGCTTTCCCCACAGCTCAGAGAGAGAATCGTTTATCTGGTGCCACATAGCAGGGAGCAGGTTCCAGACCTCCAAATTCAAGAGCCAGTGTTCTTTCTTGAGTTCACATTGAAAAACCAAAGCTTCATGTTATTTTTTTTTTTTTTTTGAGACAGAGCCTCAAGCTGTCCCCCTGGGTAGAGTGCCATGGCATCACAGCTCATAGCGACCTCTAACTCCTGAGCTCAAGCGAGTCTCCTGCCTCCGCCTCCCAAGTAGCTGGGACCACAGGTGCCCGCCACAACGCCCGGCCATTTTTTGGTTGCAGCGATCATTGTTGTTTGGCAGGCCCGGGCTGGGGATTCGAACCCGCCACCTTAGGTGTATGTGGCTGGCGCCTTAGCCGATTGAGCCACAGGCGCTGAGCCGCTTCATGTTATTTTAATTGGTGTTTTATGCCTAGATAAAAAGTATTTTAATATTAAAGATGATTGTGTACCATTTTGATATAAAAGAAAGCCTATGAAATTCCAAAACACCCTGCTCTAAGAGCTTAGACCGTCTCATTTAATAATAATCACTAATGGCCATTAAATAGGCAAAATCTATGAGCCAAACCATCAGAATGTCTGTTTGAAATGCAAAGGTAAGATAAACAATGAAAATGCCAATAGTTCTTCTAAGGTCCACTGTGGTATGAAAACTAGTCTAATAACTTTAATAAGAAGAGACTTGAGTCAGGAATTCACTTACCTCAAAAAAGAATCATCTTTGCCCTGAACTATTCACTTAGAGTCATCAGTGTGTCAAAATAAAAAATCTAGTCTTTCAACACACGAGGGTTACATTTTTGGTTACGCTGATTACCTCACCAGCTCTTAGAGAGGTTTTTCTCCTTGGCCATCCCTGCAGTTCTAGATGGCACCTGTGCAGTGAGGGGGGTTAGGAAGGAGGCTCCAGCACAACAAGGACCGACCTGGGTCACATCCCACTTCTCACATCTGTGGGACCCCACTGAGGCAACTTTGCCACCCGTCTCTCAGATTTCTCATCTGAAGGGTAGAAGGTAAAGGCCGTGGCTCCTGAAAATGCCATGAGGAAAAATAAGCAAATATGTAAAAAGCTCTTAGAGCAGCAGCAGGCAGGTGGCAGGCACGCCGAGCTCCAGAAGTGCCAAGTGAGAGAAGCACAGCAGATGGAAACACGTTCTGTTTTGCTCAAGCACCAGCAACAACACAAATTTTGGAAGTGAATTATGAGCTAGCTCACAAAGAATGTAACCATTTATTAATATACTGAGGTTCTGAATTCTGTAAATCACTGTTCTCTTTATTGTAAGAATCCCACTGCTGATCACTTGAGCTGCTGAATGCCAGAAAACCTAAGCTTGATACAGACATGCTTTCAGGCGAACAGACCCAGCACTGCCACCGTGCGAGGGAGGGAAATCTCTGCAGTGAGGGTAAACTCCAGGTAGATCCCATCAATGTCAAGTCACAAAGATTAATTGAGGACCACCTGTCTCTAACTATAGCATGACCATGAAGAGAATTTGTAGTCAGCTTAATTAAATTTCTGGAACTTGGTAAGCTGAATTAAAATTATACACAAATATTGAAGAAATAGTTGGATGGTTTATCACCTATGTTTACATATTTTAATATGCCAAACCAACTTTATCTGTCTGTATGACCAGTAGGGTCTGTGTTTCAATCAGGATGAATGAGTCAAACTCGCCATTAAAGTAACTTACTCACAGGGGTTTTCACTCATATGTGCTAGTTTATTAGCATGCTTTGTTCATTTAGGTCACCTCAGTTCCCTGCTGACCAGACCCTAAGAAATCAACAGGAAGAACCATGAAGCCTTGGGTTACTTCAAAAATAATCTTCCATTCTAATATTCCCGACATTAGAGAATGGTTTTTATATGAAGATGAGGAATCTGCATCTGTGATTAGCTGAACACTCATTCTCATGGCTCCTGGTTCTTTAACTGGACTCTGTCTCAACAGAAAAAGGAATGACTCCATTTAACTGTCTCTTACAACCACAAAAAACAGAAGTGAATGGCCACTAGGGCCCAAGATGAACTGCGACATTCCGTCTCCAAATGCCTGTGTATGGAGAAGCTGAGGGTCATCAAGAAGGTGACTCAGAAACATTGTCGGAACCCTCTCAGCAGACAGACCTTGGGCAATAGGAGAGGAACTCCTGGTTCATCTGTGACAGTAACAACACTGGTTTTGTTTATAGAATTACTGTGGGAAGAGAGGGATTTCTGAGCTAAACTTAATATGTCCAAAAATAAATAACAGTAGAAAGAATAAGTAATGTCAAAAGCTGACTCTTTAAAACTATGAGTAAAACAAAAGATATCTAAGCAAAAAAAGAGAAAAAAGAAAAGAAAAAATATACAATATTATGAATAGGAAAGGTAATGTAATTATAGACATGAATGATTATATGTATACTACATATTATGTGGAATTTTGTCAATAAATCCATAGAAGAGAGATTTTCTAATAATATACAGAATTACCCAAATTGACCACAGAATAGGTATAAAGTAGAACCAACTATGCACATGGATGTATACAAATCAACAGTGCTCTTTTTTCCCAACAACAAAGAATTATAAAATGTAACTTTAAAAATAGGTTTAATTTATGAAAGGAATCATAACCATAAGTTACCTGGGTCTAATTTTTTTTAAAGATATGAGGCATCTCTAGGGAGATCAACTTCATAAAAAATCATAAAAGGTGACCTAAATGAACAGAGCATGTTAATGAACAGGAAGACTCAACACTGTATAATTTTTACTCCAAATCAGTCTACAAATTACAGGCAATTCCTAACAAAACTCTTACATGCCTCTCGATGGGACCTGGAAATTTAATCCTAGAATTCATTCAGAAGAAAAAAAGGGTCAAGAATAATAGTCAAGATTCTCCGGAAGAACAAGATGGGGCTTATCTTACTAGGCCTCAGATTTATCAAAAAGGTGTGCTAATTAAAACAGTGTGATTCTGTCCAGGGATAGACCGATCAGTGGAGAGAGCAGAAAGCTGTCCACACGGGTCCTCACGTCTGTGAGGGGGTTTTATATATGATGGGGCAAGTATTACAAGTTAATAAGAGAAAGTGCAGAGAAAACTGTGTATCTACAAGGGAAAACAAAATTGGGTCTTAGCTTACTACAATCTACACATAAATTCCTACCCACAAAAGCAAAACTTTTAAACTTATTGAAAGACAGCATCAGAAACAATTTCTATAACATGAGGGTATGGAAAGATCATTTAAGCAAGAGACGCAAAAGCACATCCACCAAAAGAGGGGTGGGAGAGACAAACTTAACCAAATACATCAAAATATAAAACTTTGAGACTTCTGAGTCCTACAGGATGGAAGAGTTCAATGAACTTCTCTCCTTACAATGCAACTATCAAACTGATAGCATCAACTATTTGCGAGAAATGTGGAGAAAGAGAAACACTTGGTAGGAGTGTAAACTTCTACAACTGACCAATGTCCAGGACACCGAGAACAGACTTGGTCTTGCCAGGCAGCTTTGTCTAGGCAGTAGGTCAGGCAAACTCTGTGCATGTCTGAAGGAGCCCCCTGTGTCTAGAATGAGCTGCTAGCACAGCCACGGGCATGGCCACAGGCAGAGACAGGGACACAGAGATGCACATGGCTACGGGCAGAGACGGACATAGCCACGGACACAGAGATGGGCATAGCCACGGGCAAAGTGATGGGCATAGCCACGGGCACAGAGATGGGCATGGCCACAGGCAGAGACAGGCATAGCCACAGACACAGAGATGGGCATGGCCACGGGCAGAGACGGACATAGCCATGGACACAGAGATGGGCATGGCCACGGGCAGAGACAGGCACAGAGATGGAATGGCCATGGGCACAGAGACGGGCACAGCCATGAGCATGGCCATAGGCAGAGACAGGCATAGCCACGGACACAGAGATGGGCATGGCCACAGACAGAGATGGTCATGGCCACAGGCAGAGACGGACATAGCCACGGGCAGAGACAGGCACTGAGATGGGCACAAAGACGAGCATGGTCATGGGCAGAGATAGGCAGCGACACAGGGAGCAGGGTGGACACCCAGACAGGGTTCTAAGCATAACCCAAAAGCTTATACGCAGGAGGCTGCAGGAAAAATCAGTAGAAAGGACAGCTCAATAAAGGCTCAGGCACACCTGCTTCTCCATATAATCAAAAACTGAACCCCTTCACTCATACCACACTTCTACCTGCTCGTCCTCACAGATCACGTCCTCGTATTCCTTTACCAGAGCTCCCGGATGTGTCTAATTATTATTCACTTCCCTTCACTCTCATAATTACTGCAAAAATCCTCCCCTTTCTGACCTGTGTGCCAAACGCCACTTTAACCCAAAATATTCTACTTTCTCTGCAGATGAAACTAGAACACAGGTACACTAGTGCCACCATGACTCAACTCACCATTGCTCTGGGAACACAGCTAGACTAGTGTCACCCTGACTCATCTCACCCTCGCCCAGCCCCACGCTCCACCTGCACAACTCAGGGCTGCTGCTCTGTCCTTCCCCGCATGCCCACAACCAGGTGACATCTCCATGCAGAGCACACACTGTGGCCCAGCCCTATACCCTACATGCACAACTCAGGGCTGCTGCTGCCCTGTCCTTCCCTGCATGCCCACAACCAGGTGATGTCTCCACGCAGAGCACAGCACTGCGGCCTGGCCCCACACCCCACCTGCATGACTCAGGGCTGCTGTTGTCCTGTCCTTCCCCGCATGCCCACAACAAGGTGACGTCTCCATGCAGAGCATAGCACTGCAGCCTGGCCCCACACCCTGCCTGTGCAACTCAGGGCTGCTGCTGCCCTGTCCTCCCCCGCATGCCCATGCCAGGTGACACTTCCACTGCGGCCCGGCCCCACACCACACATGCATGACTCAGGGCTGCTGCTGCCCAGCCACACTTGGTTTTCCCACCTAAGCGTTCCATTTACCTGTCAGGTAAAGATTAATTTCTCACAAAGAAGAAGAAAATATTTTAATCAATTCAACTGTGTGAAATGCTAAAAAACATGTATTTAGTGAGAAAAGCTTTCAGCTGTCTGTAGGCAAAAACTATTAAACTTTGTTGCACACTATAGAATCATGTAAATGAACTGAAAAGCAACAGATTTAAAAAATCATGACTGGCCACTGTTCCTCCTCAGGCATCTGCCTTCATGAGCAGGTCCTGCAGCCAAGGAACTCACAGTGTGCTGGGACAGAGGCTTACAGGCCCCAGCCCAGTATGAGGCCTGAGGGTACACGCTAGAGAACAAAGCAGATTGCTCAGAAGAGGTGGTACCGGAGACTGGTACCTTTCAGAAAAAAGTTTTAAAGATTTTTTTTTTTTTTTTTTTGCAATTTTTGGCCAGGGCTGGGTTTGAACCCACCACCTCCGGCATATGGGTCCGGTGCCCTATTCCTTTGAGCCACAGGCACTGCCCTAAAGGTGTTATTCTCCTACCTGGCCAGGAGGTGTATGTACAGTCCTCACCAGCAGCTGTGAAAAGGCCATCACACTCAGAGGGCCTGTCCTGGCCACAGATCAGCTGACCTCCCTGAGGCCTGATGGCAGAGTCTGTGTGCTCTTCATACCCATGGCCGGCTGCCTCGCCATCCCAGAGATGTGCAGACTGAGGGAGAGCTAGTGTGCAGGCCCTGCCGTCACACAGACGTATGTCTTTCAGGAGAGGAAGAAATACACCACATACAATTCAAAGCTTAGCATAAAATTATTCTTCCTCTAAATGTCCAATTCTGTAAAATTATTGTTTTAGCAGGCTAACCAATTTTCTAACTAAGGATACGTTTCTACTTGTGCAACAAACAGCTAGATTTTAAACTGGTTCAAACTATAAATGTGAACATTGGTAAGTATTGTAAATTGTAAACTTCCATTTATGTTGACTTCACACCCTAAAGTAAAATAACTGACTTAAAAATACCCTTAATAATAACAAAAAAAAAAAAAAGCCCTGACATTTTAATGCCATCAAAATCACAGTAAACCACATTAGGTAAAAGAACAAACATCCATACAATAGCATTATTTTTATCTCCAACATGAAATGTTTCTCTCACAAATACAATGATAAATGAAAGAAAAATGTAACAAAAAAAGTACATACTACACATCTTATTTTTACAAAATACAAAAACTAACCTATGTCTGGTGAGTGACTGGGATGGGGCAGGAGGGTCTATGGGGGCACCAGTAATGTTCTGTTTCTTGATGTGGGTACTGTGCAAATGGCTGTGTTCACTTGATAAAATCTGTCACACTCTATAATGACGATTTATGTACTTTAAAGATATAGTCTTCTTAAAATAAAAAAATACTGGATAAGGGCAGTGCCTGCAGCTCAAAGGAGTAAGGCACTGGCCCCATATGCCAGAGGTGACAGGTTCAAACCCAGTCCTGGCCAAAAACTGCAAAAAAAAAAAAAAAAAAAAATTACTGGATAAAATCTATTTATCAGAATTCTCATTCTTCTGCATTTTAAAGAAACTAAATTTAATATCAATTTTACCTAGCTTATAAGACTTAATTATTAATTCTATTTAGAAGTTTTAAAAATTACATTTCTAGCACAAATGTCCTTATGATAAAATGCTTTTTTTTTTCTTCTTCTGGGTAGATGCCCAGTAATGGGATACATCTTTTGTATTAACCTGTCTTGAGTTAGAACACATTCTTCTTAGTAAATCATCACAAGAATGGAGAAGCAAGAATCCAATGTACTCAATTCTAATATGAAGATAGTAGAAGAACTAATACAAGGGATGAGTAGGGGAATGAGCAAGTGGGGAGGGGAGGAGGTGTCTGGCACAGCTCTTGGGGGCAGGACACAGTTATAAGAGGGACTTTACCTAACAAATGCAATCACTGTAACCTAATTCTTTGTATTCTCAATGAATCCCAAGCAATAAAAATAAATAAATAAAAATTTTAAAAAAGAAAAAAATTATATTCCTAGATTTGTGATAGTAGATTGCTGAGAAAAATGATAAAAAATATTTTTTTTAACGATGGGGGGAAAAAAGTCACTGCTGTTCATGGTACATCATTGTTCATGATTTAAACCAAGTACGATAGAATGACTTAAAAAACTTGTTTAATCTAACAATTCAGGTGAAATGAACTTTCACTCTAAACTGGATAAAGCACAGTATTCCTTTGTTTAGGAAATTAAATTAATGTTAGCAGTCTACAGCAAGCCAGATGCATTTCCACATAAGAATGCTTCCTCTGAATATTTTAATTGGTAAGTAAGTATATAAATGCATTGGTTTTCAAAGTGAGTGGGTCCAATTAACTCAGAAACTATTCATTCTTAAAACTTCATTACTGGAATCTAAAGAAAACAATAAATTTAAATTGTGAAGCTTATAGAAGAAACCTATATTCCTATCTTCAAGATACAGTTTTCATTTTTAATCTATCAAAGCATTTTTAACTAAAAGTTTTTCTATAATAGAACTGCCAAAAAGTAAGTATGGATGCTAGGTTTCATCATAGCCTAAGCCCATTTGTAACTTCTTGAAACAGGTAATTGGTACCTTCCAGAGAAACCATTAGTAATATTAGCTGACACTAACCAGTCACTACCATGTAGCAGGTATATGATGTGTTCCAAGTGTTTCCCCTCATGAGGCACTAGCTAGAGGCAGATCGTACTACTATTTGTAAGTATTTGATGCAAATTCTACATGGGAAAAAGGATCACACATCCCCAACCTCTGAACTCAGGCAAAGAGACAGGAGACTTGCTTTAGGCAGTACAAGGAAAGGCTGTCCCCTCTAGGCAGAAGCTTAAATAGCAAATTCTCTCTCTCCTGCCTATGTGACTTCTGAAGTGTAAATTAAGATGGACTCTCCCTCAGCCTGGGTCCCTGAATTTCTACAATGAACACAGCCCTCAGGATAGCCCACACTGGACATAACACCTGAGGATAATATATATACATACATATATATATATATATATATATATATTTTTTTTTTTTTTTGTGGTAACCCACTGAGATTTGGCAGTTGTTACTGCATAGTAGCCTGGCCTATAATGATTGATATAAATCCCTATTTTATAAGGTAAAAAGTGAACCACAGAAAAGTTCAGTATTTTTCCCAAGAGCCTACGATAGTAAACAGAGGAACTAAAAATTCAATAAGTCTTAACTCAAAAAAGCCTACATTTTGATTTTCACAATTAAAAAAAAAATACAATCAGATATTTCTTCTTAAAACTCTCAATAAGAAATATGTGATTCATGAGATAATAAGGAAAAAAGACCAGAGAGACACAGAAGTTTCTGTACAAAATTGGTTATGTTATTTATAACAGAAAATTTGGTAACAATAGAAGGGTTATATAAAATATTCATTTTAATACATCTAATGTGTTAACACAATGAAATACTACACAGGGGTTAAAAATAAAGTTTTCAATGGTCAATTAATGACACAGGGCAATGTTATACTATAAGAGATCGAAAAAAGATATAAAGCAATACACACAGTATTATCCCAAGATTCTAGAATTAACCAGAACAAATCTTACCAAGTACCTCTGACATATAAACTGATGTATGCATGTGCCTGAGAATTTGCAAAATCCCAACACAAGATGTGAACCTATCAGAACAGCCAGCTACCTCAGGGCAGGTCACACCACGTGGTTATTCATTTAATTAACCTTGCTGGGCACAGAAAGACAGAAAGGAAAGACAGGACCTGCATCCAAAGGGCCTGCTGCCCAGGACTGCGGGAGAAGCCAAACACAGGAGAGGTTTTGCTGGAGTTAAAAAAGTACTTCTCACGGAGGCTGGGAGTGAGGGGCACTTTCTGAAAGAAAATGACTCTGGAGCAAGTTTTAAAGTACAGAGAGACTGCGCAGCTTAGCCCCTGGGGACCAGGCACTTGCGAAGCGGTAAGAACATCCCTGGCAAAAGCAAAGTGGCCCTGGGAACGCAGAGGGAGCAGCTGCTCTGAAGGGCTCACCTGGCGGTGGAGCTTCCGAAGCAGGCTGCAACCAGGCCCTCGGCTAACTCTAAATTTGGAAAAGCAACCTGGAAGCCTCTCATTTGTGCCTCCAACAGTGCTTATAAGTAGGCCTCCCAGTGAGCAGAGGCAATGTCAAAAGGTAAAAGGTGTGACGGGAGGGCCCCTGCCACTCCAGGTCACCCAGGCCTCCGGGGCCTCCTGGCAGTCTGAGACTTCTGTCAGCAACTGGAATATTCTGATGCATGCTGTCATAACCACTCTGTTGCTTAACATTCAAGCCTCTATCATTTTTCCTCTAATAGAAAAGGAAAGGATCTCTCTTACTGAGCACCTATTTCAGATTGACGCATATCCTAACAATGATACTAAAAATAGCACAACTTCCCTTTTTACTGCCAAATACCACACTTACTTATGCTATTATAGCAATCCTAGAGTGGAAATGTATGGATTTCCCAAGTCACACAATCCTGGCGCGTGGAAGAATCAAGAGCAGAACCCCACTGGTCCAACCCTTCACCTTCTACCTGCTACCCACACACCAGACCAACATCTTTCTGCCCTGGTTAACACACTTGGCTTAGTGACCAGACACAACTTATTAAGTTTCTCTGAACTTTAAGCCACTCATTTATAAAATGAGAATCAGTCTGAATAAAGTTCCTTATAATCTGAGGGTCCCATGTTTTTAAAAAGGAAAGTTACAATGAAAGATTCTCCTTCTCCAATAAAACAATGGGCTGCAAATACCTAAATCAGGGCACACTTCAACTGTGTCTGAGTAGAAGTATGACGGCAAGTACAAACAAAAGTATTTGCCCACACTAACACGGTAAAGCACCCTTTAGTACAACTATGCTTTAAGGACACACAAATAATCTTTCCAACTAATACATGCATCAAGTCATAATTATAATTATTGTATATCATTAATACACACAATTACACTGATAAATAAGTTACTGAGTACTGGAGTGAAGCTTTCCTGCTTTAATGCTCTGGATCCAAAAGAATTTTTGAAAGAAACTTAGATAAAGTCTCTTCTCCTACTTCTTAATTCTTTGATACCTTTCGCATCCTGTCATTTCCTCCAACACAAGATTAAGAGCTGCTCAGTAATACAGGTATTTTGTATTTAATTTCCACAAAACAGTATGTATACATTTTCTCTTGTTGCTATAACAAATCACCACAAAACTGGCAGCTAAAAAGAACACAAATGTATCGTCTCTCACAGATCTGTTGGTCAGAAGTCCGGCAGGCTTGGCTGGTTTCTCTGACCAAGTCTCACAAGGCAGAATTCAGAGCTGGCATGGTAGCATTCCTCTGTGGGGCTTCTAGGGAAGAATCTGCTTCCAAGGACATTCAGGTTTGTTGGCAGACTGAGCACTGTGATCACAGAACTGAAGCCTTGTTCCCTTGCTGGTCAGCTTCCAGGGCTGTCCTCAGATGGTTCTGGAGGCCACCTGCACTCCTCCACTCCCAGCCCCCTCATCTTGGAACACAGAAGCTGCAGGGTGAGCCCGTCTCCTGCTTCTGATAGGTGCTGCCCCACTTTCCTCACACGGGCAGCAGTCTTCTGCCTTCCCCTGTGATTACAGCAGGCCCATCCAGATGATCCAACCTAAACTCCCCATTTTAAGTCCCATGACCTTAACCCATCTGCAGAACCCCTTTGCCGTGCAGGGTAACAGGTTCCAGAGACTGAGGCATGGACATCTTGCAGGCAGGGGAATTATTCTGCTGAACACACATTAAACACAAAAAAGAGGAGATAAATAGCTCTTGTGCTAGAAAACAATGAATAATTCTTCTGCCCACACCACAGAGCAGAGATTTATGTCAAATGTCAACACATACACACGAAATTAGTTGTTGGTACTTGGAAAGATGAAACTATGTATGCTAGAAGAGAGCTGAGAGAAAACAAAACCATTAGTGTCAAATTTTATCAACTGCTGAAACTAAGAAAAATATGTTGTTCAGCTTTCTGGAAGTGCACAGTGGGCACTGTGAATCAATTTCAAATTTTAATTTTAAACATACTTAAAATGTCATAAAACCAACTTCAAAGACCAATCTGTATGGAGAAAAGTGTTAAGTATGCTGCTTTAGATCTCAAACCAGGGCAAGGCAAACTCCTGGCTTAACCACCGCAACAAAAATCTCAAAACTGTATTACATAATTTTAAAGAAAATGCATTTAAACAAGAAAGCCTAATGCTTACATTGCGAATAACTGAAGTAAAAAACTAAACCAAAAATAAGGAAAATGAAGTTCAAAAATTACTATATTTACATTATTTGCAATGACCAACTATTTAAAACTTTATAAAAACATAGAAGTATTGATTAATAACAACCAATTCCTGATGCTAAAATTCACTCTATATAAACATAAAATGAAATAATCACTTAATCAACGATACACTTATAAAAATATTCATGCCAGTAGTGATAATATTTAACTACTAGTATTTTAATAAAAAATTAAGTATATAAATAAAAAATGCTAGCTCAGCACCTGTAGCTCAGTGGCTAGGGTACCAGCCATATACACTGGAGCTGGAGGGTTTGAATCCAGCCTGGGCCTGCCAAACAACAATAACAACT
>CAUYQV010068889.1:0-16607 GCA_963574575.1 Galagoides demidoff | reverse complement strand
TCAAAATTCATCGAATTGTACACGTAAAAATTAAGGGTTCATTTTGTGTATCATACCTCCAACACGTTTACAAAATTGAATGTGTAGTTAACCATATTCGATGGCAGGCTTTGTAAATTTCTTACATCCAAGACACTTTTTAAACGGTGCCCTTCTTCCTCTACGGGTTGGGAGCCTAAATAACAACATTTTGATAAAAGTACAAACCAAAAACCACCCCCAAATGTGCAGTACTTGTCTTTCAAAGAGAGTATATTCTCCGCACACTGAAGATGAAAACAGATGGGGGAGGGGGAAGGGAATTTAATCACCAGAGTTACCATCATCAATCGTTACAAGGCCACGGTATTTACCTTACAAACTTGGCCGGAGGCTGCATTCTGTTTTCTGGAGTAGCTAAAATATTTTTAGCAGCAACTCGTAGACCTCAGGCCTCTCATTCTGTGGGCCTTCTGGGGGTCACCAGTGGTTACCACAGGGATCAGTAAACTGAGGAAAAGCCAGATTTTCCTCAATCCACCGGGGAGTCCCGGCTTGGACCAACCATCAGGAAAACTTTTTTCTTTCCTAACAGTCAAACATATGAACAGAAGAAAGGAAAGTAACAATTCAGAGTAACTGGAAGCAAAGTGCTAATATCAGATATTTTTAGCACTTTCCAGATATTGTGAACTAGAAACAAACCCACATGAAAGTATCCAGGAAATAAAATATGCACTTCCAACCAATGGCTTCTACAAATCAAACTTCCAAATAATTTTTAATGAGCCTTTAAATTAAAAAGAACTATTAACGATTCACTGCAGCCTAGCATAAAAGTCCTAAAGACAGAGATCCTTCAAAGACTTAGTCTTCTTCCATTTACTTGCTGCCTGATGTAAAGCAAATTACGTTGCCCCTCGGTTTCCCCTTCAGAACACTGACCTGGTAGGTCTGTGGACTCTGGGCTCCATCCACTGGGCTGCAGGGTCTGCGGGAGCAAGGGCCGTGGTCTCTCTTGCTTATCAATATATCCCCCAGTACCTATTACAGGACCGGCACAGAGAAAGTATTCAGAATTTGCCGAGTAACCACGTGAATAAAGCAACGTGGAATGAATTAGGCATTTGGTTAAGGAAATACCAGCTCCTGGCCCCTTATCCCTCCTATTTCGCTGTCTCTGGCCTGTTAGAGACCATTAACCTAAGCTCTGGGCCAAGAGCTGAATGTGGGGGCGGCCTGCGTGTCCGGTAGCGGTCTTAGCCCGGAGGCGCACTGGCAGAGGCGCTCATCCCGGTTTGCCGCCACAACTAGCTGGGAAAACCAAACTGTTGGCCACTCTTGCCTCCTTCGGTGGAATCTCGGTAACAAGATGGCCGGAACAGGAAAGAAGGGGCACGCTTTTCCGATCCCTCCACCCCTCATCCCGGTCAGGGCCCCTAGCCTTGCGTGGCGCCTCCCGTCTCGGGCGCAAGGCACTGCCGGCCAGCCGAACCCGCAGAAACAAAGGCCGAAAGACGCGGGCTCCTCTGGGGCCTGGGCGTCCCTCCTTAGAAGGCAAACAGGGAGTAGGGAGAGCGGTGGCCACGCCAGATGAATATGCAGCGGCTCCGCTGGCAGCCAGCAGAGGCGGGTACTGAGATGCCCAGTCTGTCACCAGCTCCCTTGAGCGCCTAGCGCATCCCCGGTCACGGCTCACCCCAGCTGCGCGCTCCTGGCGGAGGCCGGGCGCTGCAGGCGGACGGGGGCGACACAGGGGACCCAGATCCCGGGGCAGGGCGCTGCTGGCGCAGGGAGGCCCGCGGAGGCCGAGAAGCAGCAGAGCTGTAAGAGGCGGGCCGGCTCCTTCTTGCAGGGCGCAGGACGCAACGTGTCTCGCTAGGGCAAGTTGTGGCGAGACGGGTCGTCTGGCGCAGCTCTGGGTTCTCCCAGCCTCCAGGCCGCGGGCGACTTGAGATCCCCCACCCCCCACCCGCCCCCTTCCCCGCCGTGATCTCCCTGTGGCTTCTTCCCTCGGCTCCCAGGCTCCTCTGGCAGCTGGGCGGGACCGCGCGGGTCTAGACTGCAGCGCTAAAAAGCGCTCCGCCAATCCGGCAGCTGGCGCAGACACGTGGTGCCGGGGCGCTCTCTGTTGCTGGCGCGGGATGCTCACCCCAGGAAGGCTTTTCGAAGAGAAAGAAGATTGGCTCCTGCACGGCGGTTAACTTGGCTCTGCACAACCAATTCCCCAGCAGGGGCTTTATATGATTTCTTCTGAGAAGCGTTTTAATCGCAGAAGTCTGCGGATGCCAGGGACCTTGTTTGAAGAGGCTGTTTAACGCAGCCCTAAATCTGGATGACGTGGAAAATGATATTAAGGACTTTTTATCAAAGCACTCTAGGATCTAAACTCAGTTAGGTTTCCTCATCCTTGTTCTGCCCACTTTCAAATGAAAAAGCACAGACCAGACCTCTGCTGATAGAAAATTAGGCAGCGGGAGTTGGGGAGAGATGTCCTAGGCCAGGAGTAGCGTTCCTATTCCTTTAATCTAAAATTGGAACAAGTGCTCTGACAGGGGGCAAACTTCAGAATTTTTAAATAACGAGTAATCCAGAAAGTATGTATACAACATTTTAGCAACCGAGAAAATTGGTGCCTCTTTTGCAAAATCTGAGTTTCTGTGGTGGCAAAAAATAATTCTTAAATTAGAAAGGAGTAGCTGCAGAATTTTTACTAGACAACATATCACTCCACAAGTTACTTCCCTGGTTCTTCTCCCTGACTCAATTAACCTTATATTCATATAAGAACAAGATTTTATTTAAACATATTTGTGTTGAATTCCTTGCTTTAGCTAATATTTAAAGTCATAAGGCCTAGGATAGCCATGGTGGGATTTTAAATTTAACTAATTTTAAAATGCTTTGAATTTGAAAGAATATTCAGGATCCCCATAAAAATCCTTTCAATACTATCAGTAAAAATTTCAGGATAAAAAGTTCAGGCACTGGGAGGTAGATAGGGCCACTGCTTTGCAAAATCTGTGCTCTATAGCCCTCTGTGTGTGTGACAGTGGCATACTTAATATTATATGATAACATGACATTTGAATATCATGTATTCCCATTTCCCTACTGTCAGTGTGTTATTGCACAGATGTAGCATCAGAATAAATAAGATGAACCAATTTCCTTTGGCATGGCCTAGCAGCCACCATACATTCTTGATCCTTTGCATAAACCACTTCTTAGACCAACTGTCATATTAAACACGTTTTTAAATATCGAGGCATTTGTCTTGTCTTATTAGAACTTCATACTCTAGCATGCTGAGCATGGAGTAAATCCTCAGATAAATCTTTGTCTTTTCAAGAAAGAAATGATCCTAAAAAGAGAAATAAAGACATTGGTGGACATTAAGCATTTTGTATAGTAATTAAAACATTGTAGCTGAATTGACCTCAAGTATTTGTTTATTTCTCTTGTTTGAAAATAGAAAGTTTTAGAAAGTGAAAATTATACTGAGGAAGGCAATTAGATGATTAACATGTTATCTAGTTATTAAACATTGCCAAGTTTTATTGGAATAAAATCAAGATTAGATTTTAGTAGGACCATGAGATAAAATAATCAATAGGTATTGAACCAGATAATACATGGAATTTCTGTCCTTCATACTAAAGGACATTAGTGAGGTATTATCTAATTGTTTAATTATTAACTATTTTGCCTCATATTCTCACTTTGGATATCTAATCTTGGTTTTATATATACATGTATAGTTTAAAGAATAATAATAAAATGAACACCTGTATATCTATTCCCAGGTTAAGCAGCATTTAGAAGCCACCCTCTGCAATGTCTACAATCATTCCTCTCCATCCTCCCAGAGATAACTAGCGTCCTAAGTGTTGGGAAAACCATTCCCCTGCATTTAGACACTAGGTGTCTATTTCTAAATATTCTGTTACTTACTTTTGAAACACTGAAGAGCAAGCAGCTGTGTAAGGCTTAGTTAGATGAGTATCTGGGTTGGTACCACCTTGAAACAGGCCCTTAAGAAAACTCCAAGGAGGGTGGCTCCTGTGGCTCAGTGAGTAGGGTGCTGGCTCCATATACCACCAGTGGTGGGTTCAAACCCAGCCCCAGCCGAACTGCAACAAAAAAAAATAGCTAGGCCTTGTGGCAGGTGCCTGTAGTCCCAGCTACTCCAGAGGATGAGGCAAGAGAATCGCCTAAGCCCAACAGCTGGAGGTTGCTGTGAGCTGTGATGCTACAGCACTCTACTAGGGGAGACAAAGTGAGACTCTGTCTCTTAAAAAAAAAAAAAAAAGAAAAGAAAACTCCAAGGAGCTAAGGAACCAGGCTGTCCCATAGCCTATGCCCCTTTTAGACCATGTTCCTACTACCTGAATTCCAGATTTTCTGTACAAACAGTCCAAGCCAACTTCCACAGTCTTTGTGAGAGGCTTCCTCGGGTCCACTTTCTCAAAGGTGGACTGTGCTGCTTCTGGTTAGACCACATGGGGTGGCCACAGGCAGCAGTTTGCAAGAGGTATCGAAGAAGAGTAAACATTTGGGCTGGAGGATACACAGATGTATATCCTCGCTGGTTGGGAGGGTGCCAGGGTGGAAGCAGAAGGGGGATGTGCCTGGGAGCCTGACTGAGAGTTCAGGAATTCTAACTGCAAACCTGGCCTTGCAGCCTCAGATTCCTTTGGTAAGCAAGTAAGATTCTAGTAGGACGATGGACCACAACTTGCTCAGCCTGGATTGGGTGGCAAAGGAAGAAACCTGGTGTCGTATGATATGTAGACCTTCATTTGCACTTTTGAGCCAGGTCCAGCATATGTCAGAGCCAGGCCTCTCCTGGTTGTAGTTTATGAGCCATCAGGAAAATGTTAGCATGAGTGAGTCCTATTCATGGGGCTGACCATATCAAGGAAGGAAACTGATTAACACAACAGAAATATGACGTGAAGAGGCTGCTCTTTTGTTGTTGTTGTTATTGTTGTTTGTTTCTTTCTGGTTTTGGGTTCACACTGGCCTATACCAAGTTCTCAGGAGATGGTTAAAGCAGAACTTTTCTGTGGGTGAAGAGTGCCCTTAGCTGTTCTACACAGGACCTAGAGGGCAGCACAGGAACTGCACCCGGATATGGATTGGGCAAACCAGAACTGTGTTTTATTCTCCTGTTCAAACCAGCATTATTCACAGTAGCCAAAAGGCAGAACCAACTCAAATGTCTATCGACAAGTATGAATGGGTAAACAAACAGTGGCATAGCCATACAATGGAGTATTATTTAGCTTTTAAAATGAATGAAATTCTTGTTAAAGAATGTAGCATCTACACGTGCTACAACATAGATAAACCTTGAAGATACTACACTAAGTGAAGGAAGCCAGGTGCAAAAGGTCAAATATTGCATGATTCCATTTGTATGAAATTTCCAGAATGGGTAAATCTGAAGACTGTTATTATTGTTATTACTGTATTAATGATATATAAATGAGCCAAAAAAATTGTCCTTTTACATTGCTTATATGTTTTTCACTTCTTAGGCAAGGATCGTTGGCTCAAAAGCCCAAAATGTAAATGTTTTCATATCCAATTGCTTTAAAATAGCCCCAATAAGCATATTTTTAGCCATTTAGAGCTTTGGATACCCCACACAACTGCACAATATTGACTAGCCACTGATAAGACAACCTTGGGCCTATTGATGACCTGAAGCCATGGCTATCCTTAGAGGTTTTTGACCCAGAGATTCTCCACTTTGCTGTAGAGTGACTTCATCTACTCACATAACCCCCTCCTCCCTGGGGAGTTCCCTTGCCTTTCTCCCTTTTGGGTGGTGACCCCCATGTCAGTATCTCTAGAAGGTCTCTTGTTGTTTAGGTGAGGGAGGTCCCTCTTATGGCTGGAAATCCTGTCAAAGTACTACCTACCTAAAGCTCCTTGGATGCCACTGCCACTTTGTGGTAGTGTCTTTTTCCTTTTGATGCTAATTAACTCAATAGTGGTACAAAACATGGATTAGCAGTTGCCAGGACCCGGGGGAAATGGGAAGTAACTGCTATGGGTACAGAGTTTTCTTTTGTGGGCGTTGTACAATACTGTGAATACCAAATGTCACTGAATGTTTCACTTTAAAAGGGTTAATTTTGATGTTTCATCTTGTATTTTATCAAACTCATCTCAATTTTTAAAAAACAAAACAGGTGATAGATTGGCAGCAGATCTTAGTGACAATGGAATTCAACCTCTCCCTTGAGTTACTCTACTACAATCTGCCCCAGTAGCCCTTAAGGTCAACCCTACCCTCCTCATCCTCTTATGAATTCCTATACCTCTCTATTGCGTTGCACTCCTATATTTCATGACCTTTTTTTTTTCTTCTTTCCTTCCTTCTTCCCTTTCTTTCTTTCTTTTTTAAGACACAAGGTCTCCCTCTTTCCCCAAGCTAGAGAGAAGGAGTATGATCAGTGCAGTATTGTGATCATAGCTCTGTAACCTTGAACTCCTGGATTCAAGGGACCTTCCTGCCTCAGCCTCCTGAGGCTGGCTCATACCACCACACCGGCTAATTTTATTTTTATTTTTGTAGAGACAGGGTCTCACTATGTTGCCCAGGTACAACTCCTGACCTTAAATGATCTTCTCACCTCAGCCTGAGCCACCTCCCTCGGCCCCATGTTCTTTTTATTTTTTTTTTAATTTATTAAATCATAATGGCATACATCAATGCATTTATGTGGTACAATGTGCTGATTTTATGTACAATTTGGATTTTTTTTTTTTTGAGACGGAGCCTCAAGCTATCCCCCTGGGTAGAGTGCTATGGCATCACAGCTCACAGCAACCTCCAACTCCTGGGCTCAAGCGAGTCTCCTGTCTCAGCCTCCCAAGTAGCTGGGACTACAGGTGCCCGCCACAACGCCCGGCCATTTTTTGGTTGCAGCCATCATTGTTGTTTGGTGGGCCCAGGCTGGGGATTCGAACCCGCCATCTTAGGTGTATGTGGCTGGTGCCTTAGCCGATTGAGCCACAGGCGCCGGAGCCACAATTTGGATTTTTTAAATTAAATCATAACTGTATACATCAATGCATTTATGCTGATTTTATATACAATTTGGAATGCTTACATCAAACTGGTTAACATAGCCTTCACTTCACTTATTGTGTTAAGACATTTATACTCTACTCATAATAGATTTGACATGTACCCTTGCAATATATACCTCTAATTCTCCCCCTCCACCCACCTGCTCCCTTCTCCTCCCCCTCCTCTTCCCCAGTTCATCCTGGACTATAGTTATCTTTTATCTTTCATACGAAAGTGTGGGTGATTATATATTGGTTTCATAATAGTACTGAGTACATTGGATGCTTTTTCTTCCATTCTTGAGATACTTTACTAAGAAGAATATGTTCCAGCTCCACCCATGTAAACATGAAGGAGGAAAGTCTCCATCTTTTTAAGGCTGCATAATATCCCATGCCTCCATGTTCTTATATCTAACTTTATGCTCTCATTTTGGTGTAGCACATCCTTTAATTGCATCTTAAGAAAGGATGCTTGGGAGACAATTTTTTTGAGATGTCTGAATGTACATTTATTTTACCCTCACCTTCTTTATTAGTTGGGCCCTCGTATATGCAATTCTGTGTTAGAAATCATGTTTCTTTAGAATTTTGAAAATAGTGTTTCTTTGTTCTTCTTGCTTCTGATGTTAGGTTTGTGAAGTTGAAAGCCATTCTGATTCCTATTCCTTTGTACAGGACCTGTTTTCCATTTTTGGAAACTGATAGAATTTTCTCTTTACTTAATAAAATTTCATGATGTTGGGACTTGGTTTGGGTTGACTTGCATATACTGTGCCAGGTACTCCACAGCCCTTTTCAATCTAGAAACTGCCTTCATTTTAGGAAATTTTTTATTTTGTGGTTATTTTCTCCTCTCTGTTCTCCCTTTCTGAAACTTCTTTGGAGCTTCAGGACTAGTCTTTCAATCATCCTGCCTTTCCTTTTTTTCATATTTTTGGCATTTTGCTCGAAATTCTCCTCAACTTTATCAGTTCTTCTATTGAGTTTTTTCCATTTCTACTGTCATATTCTTCATTTCTAATTTTTTTTGTTCTTTATTCCTCTTATAATAACATCCTGTTCTTGTTTCATGAATATCTTTTTGTTTCTGACTATACATGTTAACAATATGTTCTTCAGCTGGGTGTGGTGGCTGACCTCTGTAGTCTTTGCATTTTGGGAGGCTGAGGCAGGTGGACTGCTTGAGCTCAGGAGTTTGAGACTAGCCTGAGCAAGAGTGAGACCCTGTCTCTCCTAAGAATAGAAAAACTAGTTGGGCACAATGGTGAGCAAAGTCCTTGCTACTTGGGAGGCTGAGGCAAGAAGATAGCTTGTGCCCAGGAGTTTGAGGTTGCTGTGAGCTAGGCTGATGCCACAACACTCTTCCCAGGGTGACAGAAACTCTGTCTCAAAGAAAAAAAACTATGTTTTTCAAAATTTTCTTCTTCCTACATAATGTTCCTTCAAATTGCTTTACTCTGTCAATCTCCAGCTTCTTTTTTCAGGAGGCTTATTCATATATCTGTTCATTCTTGATTGTTTGCCTATGATTAAGAGTAGTTGGACTTCCGCACTCTAAGTTTCATATATGGTGATCTGGTTGACCATTTGTTGGAGATGGTCAACTACTTATCACCTACATTATTTGGTTCACTACAGAAGGCTTGTCCAATGTACAACCTGGAACATAATGGGCTGGCAACCAGCATTGTGTGTGCTAGTGGCTTAAAAAGGATGGGAGAGGGGCAATATTTGCACTAATAACTGGGGAGACAATGCCTTGATAACCCCTATTTTCAATATAGTACCCATGCCCTTTATTGTGGCTAGCATCCCTGAGTCCAGACACTCTTTATTTCCCCTTCTCCTAAGAAGAGACCTCCAGATTTCTACAGCATGGGGAAGAGTAGCTGCTCATTGACACAAAGTTGGGGTAGGAATTTAGGAATACAATTGCTTCTGAATACTTCTCAGATCTTATTGTTTTTTTTTTTTACTGTGCTTTATACTTCTTTCTTTTTTCTTTTTTTTTTTTTAATTGAATGGTAACTATGTACATTAATGCACTTCTGGGGTACAGTGTGGGGTTTTCACATGCAATCCGAAATACTTTCATCAAACTGATCAACACAGCCTTCATGTCATTTTCTCAGTTATTGTTTTAAAACGTTCTGATTCTACTCTTGGAGAGATTCACTTGTACCCCTGTAAGATAGACCTCAAAAATGGTCCCTCCAATCCCCCTCCTTCCTAAATTAAATCATATCTGTGTACATTAATGCTATCATGGGGTACAGAGAGCTATTGCTGTATACAATTTAGCAAAGTATCTCAATACATTTTTTTTTTCCAGTTTCACCATCTTTTATTGGCTACAGAGCCATACATTCTCTGATGCCCATATGAGTCCTTTCAAATACATACACTCAGGTACATTCGGCAAGGGCATCTATGGGTGACTATCTCAAAACTTTTGTGATGACTCACATGTGTTTTCAAGGCAGAAAGAATATAGGCTCTCTGTTCTTGAGTCTCTGACATTCAGTTCCCCCATGTGCAAAACGAGAATTAAAATAATTTCCATTTCATGAGTTTGTTATAAGAATAAAAGAGTGTCAAAGTCTCTTGTAGCTAGAACTATATTTTACTGATCTCCGTCATGATTACGGAGGTGATAAGACCACATTTTGTGATTCGTTGACCATGTAGTACTGACAAGCTTTGTGGGTAGAGATGCGCCTGAAGAGCTGTGTCAGTATTTTCTCACGTGGTAGACCCCAGACCCCTTGAAGAGAGAAGACCATGGTCTATTAATCGTGGTAATTTCCTTTCAGCTTATGTCCTAATACAGTGGCTTTCTATTAATAGCTGTGGAATGAAAAGAGTATCTTGCTCTTCAAAGAAATTGCATGGGAAAAATATCATTTTATGAGGGAACCTTATCAGTAGCACTTAGCAGTTTTTAAAATTTATTTTGGGGAACATCGCATCTTTGATGTCATGGAGACATTTTACTTAAAATATCCCTGAATTTTCTGGGAATATTTCATTTTTTATAAAGCACCATAGTGGGAGGCACCTGTGCCTCAAAGGAGTAGGGCTCCAGCCCCAAATGCTGGAGTTCGCGGGTTCAAACCCAGCCCCGGCCAAAAAAACTGCAAAAAAAATAAAAAATAAAAAAAAATAAAAGCACCACAGCTACGCTACTTATTGTAGAACTTCTCTAATCAGTTGTCTAATTACTCAGTCTGGATAAACCTGAGATGAATTCATGTTCCTATAAAATTAATGGTAAATTATTTGGAGTAATTGCTCACTGGCTATTTATTTATTTTTATAATTTCTTTAACAAAGTAAAATCAGGGGCTGGAATAAGATCCAGAAGCTTTTGTGACATTGAGTAGAAACATCTGGTATGTCTAGAGTTTCTTCTTTTAAAAATATGAGAGCAGAGTGGAGCTGGCAGCTGAGTAAGATAAAGATAAATCAATGGAAAGTTCTCCAAAATTATAACTATTTGGCAAAAAGATTTATGAAATCGAAAAACTAGTAAAAAAGAACAGAATGAATCAGTCAAACAAACATCCTCTTTGCTGCATGAAATAAAGCTTGTTTGGAGTTCTTTATGGGCTCAATTTTATTTTATTTTTAAATTAATTTTAATTGACAAAAATGATATCTATTTATGGTGTACAGCATGTGTTTTGAGTACATCTACATTGTGGAATGGCTACATCAAGATAATTAACATTTGCATTACATCACATGTTTACCAGTGATTTGTGGTGAGAACACTTAAAATCTATTTTGTTAGTAACTTTAAAGTATATAACACGTGGTAATGCGCTATAGTTACCATGCTGAATTGTGCCTCCTGTCTAACTGACATTTTACATCTTTTGACCAATATCTCCCAATTCCCCCAACTCCTCCAGCCCCTAGTTCACCACCATTCTGCTCTCTGCTCCTATGGATTCCATGCTTTAAATTGCAGGTGTAAATAAGTGAGATGTGAATGAACTTCAAAGTGCAAACGATGACACGAGTCTCAACCTCGTTTTTCTACTAAGAGGAGTTTTAGAAGCAGAAATGTTCTGAGCCACCGGCAGGAAAGTGGTAAACAAGCCATCACGGTTGAGAAGAATGTGAAAAGGAAAGGCCAAAGACGTCTTTGATGGCCTTGGTCATCTGTCTCATGCTGGGTCTCGTCCAATTTCTCTCCACATCCCAGCAGATAGAAGCGGGGCTGGAGACTTTTATGTCTCAGCTACCAGCACTGCGTTCTTTGTTCCCCTTTAGCTTTCACAGAGCAAATCACTGCTTCAGAGGCTGTCTGAACGTATGAACTGGGCTGGGGGACAGGTTGGCACTGTTATAAATTGCTTCTAATTGCTATGGTCTTACCGACCACCTCTTCTTCCGCTCAGTCTTTTCTAGAATTCCTTTTACCAATTACAAGTACCTGCTTAAGGTTCTGACTCCTTGCCCTTAAGTGTTGATGAGTTTAAATCATGATTGCCAACTGAAGGGAAGAATATTGATTTTTTAAGTTGTGTTGACTTTTGTATCATTTATGTTCATTTATTTTGTTTCCTTTGCAAGGAACAAATTAAAATATTTCACAATGATGCATTTTGTGTTTAGAAAACAAATGTTTTTCAAGTGTAATAACCTGTGATTAGCTCTGGTAATTATCCTAAAGTTTGGTCTCATTATGCCCAGCATTTTTGCCATGAATTTTCCCTGAAGGAATTTGGAAAGATGCAAAACAAACTCTATTTTTAAATCACTCTAGCTTTGGGGGCTTTCAATTCTTCAATTAGGAATAGAGCAAATGTCTCCAATCAAGAATGAAAGAGAATTAAATATTATCTTTGCTGTTGAAAAAATTATGTGTTTAGCCTCATAATTTTAGCTTTGACAATCTCATTGTGAGTGCCTGTCATGTTATGAATAGAGTGAAAAGTAAGTGTAATAGTCAAACCTCGTTAATGTGTATAAAGTTGGGGAGGAAAACCAAGGTAAATAAGAAGAAAAGACTGTGTCATAGTTTATTGTAAATAAATAAGATGATTTCACTTTGAATATATAAGGTACATGGAATTAAGCTTATCTTTAATGATATTGATGATGATGAAAAAGTTATGTCCCCCTCATTGTTCTGAGAGCTTTATTGAGTCATTTGATTCTCACAACTCTGTGAAGTAGGTCCTATAATAACCACATACTGCAGATTCAGAAAATGGTACACAGAGCAGAGAAGTAACTTGCCCAAGAGGCTAAGTAATTTTCATAGTAAAGAATGGTATTTAGTTGCTTTACTCTTAATTAATACTCATTTTAAATGAGCATTGCAAATGCCTCACTTTGGCTATTGGTGAAATGAAATAAATAGGAATTTTCCACATCAAATCTAGCTTGGATATACACGTTTCTGTGAAGGAAATGTTCTTAGACTGTGAAGTATTTTAAAAAAGGGCATTTTCCTGTAAATAAAAAAGAAAAATACTATTTTTTCAAAGTCCAAATAAGAAAATTTGTAAAGCTAAAATTTAGTAAGATTGACACATTGGAATTTACCTCTTTGCTTCCTACGGATTTCAAGTATAAAGAATGTCTAGTGCAAGTGTCCAACCTTCGGCTTCTCTGTGCCACATCGGAAGACGAGTTGTCTTGGGCCACACATTAAATTACATAAACACTAACAAAATCTGATGAGCAAAAAAAAAAAAAAAAAAAATCTGTGTATAATTTCTGTGATGTCTGCCACCCCAGATAAGCAAAAAAGTCCTCACATAATCCATATGTGGTCTGTGGACACCCCTGGAAGAGTATGAACTGTGTAAATTATTTTGGGGATACTGGAAGAAGCATAGTTGTAAAAAATTAATGTGCAAATTTTAAATAATACTTATTTTAAATGTTTGTACTAAGTTTGTGTTCTCAGCCCCTTTTCCTTGGTAATAGGAGTCTTATTCTTAGTCTTCAGTGTCATAGAATTATATAGGAGGCAACTGCCCGTATGTTGGACTCTTTTATAGAAGACACACAGAAGCATTCTAAGTGTGAAGATGTCGCCACACATTCAGCATCTGTGATTAGCTGCAATGTAATAAAATAAATTTAGGTATAGAGTCATAAGTGCCTTGAAAACATAATTTAAGATAATTCCAAGCCTGTTTAAATATAGTTCAAGCTTACCCATGATAACTTAATATGTTATGAATATGCCATCAATAATTTATGACTATTAGAATACATTCAGAAAATTTTGGTTGGAATGGGATTTTAATGAGATTATATATGGCTGTATAACTGGGAATCATAATAGGAGCAACAGTTGCAACCCTCTGTACTGCTGATAGCTTTTTAAAACCTGTTATGTTGTATTTATGAACTTAACTCTACGTAAGAGTTAGTGTGACCTTGGGCACTTACAATTAATGGCCTTGGGAATTAACTGTAGTCCATATCATCAAATGGTTGTGAAGATCTAAGTATTTACTATATAGCAGAAATTATCTTACATTAATTAACTGATTTGATCACCACCTGATAATTTAGCTTATGGGGTGGGAACTAATACTATCCCCCCGATAAATGAAACAATTGAAGCCTAGAGAGGTTTGCTAATTTTGTAAGTGATATAGCTGAGTGAATACAGCCAGGTTCTGAGCTCCAGAACTCATGACTTCATGGTTAAGATCATGAGGATCAGGTGGAACATACATAAATGCCTTTGAAAAGCATGAAGTATGTTCTCTGTAAGTATTAGTCAAACAATGTAAAAGATAATTAGTGGTAATAGTTAGTTGATTAACAGTGAGCATTTTGAATTATGTTAGAAAAAAATTTGTTAAGATATTCACATTTTAATGATAATACAGGTAGCTCTTATCATTACACACCCGTAAGTAACATATGCACTTTCTGTCTTGGGTTTTCTAGGAAGCAGACTGTGAGAGAGAGAGAGTTGTGTGTAGAAGATTTACTTATTTATTTATTTATTTTTAATTTTTATTTTAGGTTAATGTGAGAGTCGAAATAAGCAGGTCACAATATTTGAATTTGTTAGATACAGTCCTCCTGTAGTTGTGTCCCATGCCCCAAAGGTGTGCTGTATACCTCTACACTGTGCCCATTAAGTGGGAGCACACCAATTCCCCCTCCTCCCCTTTCCTTCCTTGTTCCCTCTCCCCACACCTTGCATTGAATTGAGTTGAGTTTTACTTCTATGTGGCATATATTAGATCATCTACTGGCTTCATATTAGTATTGAGTACGTTAGATATTTGCTTTTCCATTCTTGTGACACTTTGCTAAGAAGAATGTGTTTCAGCTCTATCCAGGTTAATACAAAAGATGTAAAGTCTCCATGATTTGTATGGCTTAATACTATTCCATGGTATACATATATCACAGCTCGTTAATCCAGTCCTGAGTTGATGGGCCTTTAGGTTGTTTCCACATCCTGGTGATAGTAAATTGAGCTGTGATAAATAATCTAGTTCAAATGTCATTATGATAAAATGATTTTTTTTTTCTTGGTAGATGCCTAGTAATAGAATTATGGGCTCAAATGGGAGTTCTAATTTGAGTTCTTTGAATTTGTTAGGTACAGTCCAAAGATGCTGTATGAGTTTGCAATCCCACCAACAGTGCAAAAGTGTTCCCCCTCTCCACGTCCATGTCAGGATGGTGTGGAAGATTTACTGAGGAGCACTCACTATCTAGATATTCACTTGGAAAGAAGTGAGGGCAGAGAGAGAAGCTAATAATACCCAAAGGCGTTGCCCCTGAGGTCTTAACTGGTTTTATTGGGAACTGAGATGCCATTTAGACTTGTTTACCATTCAGCCCAGGGACCCAGGACTTTGTGTTACCAATTGGCTAGTCACTGGTCATGGGTGCTCTCTGGGAAGGGGAACAAGCATGGGTGAGACAGATCCCTGGGGGTGGAGGGAATTCCCAAGAAGGATGCAACTGTGAGCTTGGCAGCTCCTGTTCCTAGCCGCTGGGAAATGAATGAGGCAGCCCTAAAGATGGGGTCTGGGTGGGGCATCACAGTGTCCACCACCCCACCCATTGAAAAAAGTGAAAAAAACATAGATAATTGACTAAATGTAAAAATGCAAACAGCAAAGAAAACAGTGAAAAGCTCAGTGTTCTTTTTTCTCCCATCTGGCATGGGAGAAAATGGCATGGTGAAAAAATACTCAACTAATATTCAGCAATAGTGAAAGTGCCCCAAGGTAGGCATACTTTTTTAATTAAATAATTCACTTAGAAATAATTTTGAGCTTATAAAAATTTAAAGTACAGTACAAAGAGCCCTTATACCCTTCACGCAGATTCTCTACACATTAATATTTCATCACGTGTGTGCTGTGTACATATCTATATCGACTTATCTACATTTGTATCTTAGGTTGCTCTTTGTAAACAGATTTCTCATTTATTAAACAAAGATGTTAAGAGCAGAGACTTGAAATTTGGATCTGAGATTCAGTCCCAGTCACTTAATTTTTATGGAATTTTGAGCAAGATAGATTTTTTTTAGAATATTTCTTCAGTTATAAAATGGGGATAGTGATCACCCCTGTGCTCTTCTGGTATCTTTTGTTATTTCTGCTGCTGTAACTGTCATCATTATCGTTGGCTCCTTGAGGCCAAGACTATCCCTAGAATGTTGCTGTGAACCCTTAGAGCCTAGGGCAGCATTTTGCATGTGATGGGTCCTGGGGAAATGTTTATGCACTGATTTTCTCTTTTTCTCAACACATCATGAGGTCAAGCCCATGGGGTCTGGGTGGGAAGCTGATTTGGAGAGTGGGAGATGTCCCTTGACTTCAGTGGGAAAAGCTGTAGAGCAGGGTTTTTTGACCTTTTTAATGTCACAGCACACTTGAGCTATAGTTAAACTTTTGCAGTGCACTTAAATTATGTTCTGCGGTACACTGGAAACTTTCTTTCTTCTTCTTTTTTTATTGTTGGGGATTCATTCTTAATGAATTTATCAATGACTTCACTCCAGCCAAAATAGATGATTCATTTTGGTTGATCGAATAAGAGTATTACCCTAGAATTTGTCTTCTCTCCTTTACTCTTTGAACTTCCTTGTGAATGGTAGGCTCGTGAATATTATCTGCCCCGCAGATATTGTTCTGGAACAACAATAACAAAAACTGGCAAACTGAGAGGAGGAGACAATTTTGTCATGTTCAGTCTTCAGAGTCCCTTCAGGTGTGTCCAGCTTGAGCCCATGGGCCCCATACAGATCATTTGAGGCCTGTTTTGCTTATCTGTGGTGTCAGGTATGGCCGAAAGTATTCACAGACTAGACCTTTTTTTTTTTTTTTTTTTTTTTCTAATAAACCCTCGTTAGTGTTTATTGCGTTAATGTTATTAGTGGCGGTTGGTTTAATGTGTAGCCCAAGACAGCTCCTCTTCTTGCAGAAAAGAATAAAGGTTGGACTCCCTGAATGTGACACCTTTGCCTGTCTCCTGCAGCTGGCTGCTCTTCTCTACATTCTGTGGCCTCAGCGTGACCTCCCACATCA
>CAUYQV010068887.1:0-13524 GCA_963574575.1 Galagoides demidoff | reverse complement strand
TTGTTTGTTTTTTGAGACAGAGCCTCAAGCTATCCCCCTGGGTAGAGTGCCCTGGCTTCATAGCCCACAGCAACCTCCAACTCCTGGGCTCAAGCGAGTCTCCTGCCTCAGCCTCCCAAGTAGCCGGGACCACAGGCGCCCACCACAATGTCTGGCTATTTTTTTTTTTTTTTTGGTTGCAGCCGTCATTGTTGTTTGGCGGGTCTGGGCTGGATTTGAACCCGCCACCTTAGGTGTATGTGGCTGGTGCCTTAGCCACTTGAGCCACAGGCGCCAAGCCTTAAGGTGTTTATATTACAGAATAGCCCAGGAGAACATAGCATATATAATATTTTTTAAAGATAGAAATGCTACATATCTACTATTTTTGTTTTTAATTATAATTTTTACTTTTTAAATAAAAATTGTGTATATTTAAGGTGTATAGCATCATGTTTTGATATATGCATTGTGAAATAATTACTAGTTAATTGTCATACTCATTACACATAGTTACCTTTTTGTGTTGTGAGAACACTTAAGATCTATTCTCTTAGTAAATTCTACTATACAATATGTATATCCATTTTAGAAGTTAGCATTTGGGGTTAACTAAGGTGATCTGTTTATTATTTTTCAAAATGTAACTTATGCTTCTTAAGAAAAATCTTGACTTCCTTTTAAATTGTATATCTTCAATATATAACTCATCATCTTTGAACACTTGTACTTTTACCTAGTGCTTTGACCTTTGCTCAGCAATTTTTTTTTTTTTTTTGAGACAGAGCCTCAGGCTGTCACCCTGGGTAGAGTGCTATGGCATCAAGCAAACTCCAAGTAGCTGGGACTACAGGTGCCCACCACAATGCCCAGCTATTTTTTGGTTGAAGCCGTCATTGTTGTTTGGTGGGCCCAGGCTAGATTCGAACCTGCCACCTCAGATGTATGTTGCTGGTGCCTTAGCCACTTGAACCACAAGCGCTGAGCCTGCTCAACAATTTTTTAATTAATTAATTAATTAATTTTGAGACAGAGTCTCACTTTGTTGCCCTTGGTAGAGTGCTGTGGCGTCATAGCTCACAGCAACTTCAAACTCCTGGGCTCAAGCGATTTTCTTGTCTCAGCCTCCTGAGTAGCTGGGATTATAGGCATCCTAGCTATTAAAATGCCTGGCTATTTTTTTTTAAGAGATGAAGTCTCCGGGTGGCTCAGGTTGGTCTCCAACCAGTAATCTTAGGCAATCCACCCGCCTTGGCCTCAACAATTTTTAAAATTAGATCTGAGTTTTGTAAAATTGACAGTCATTGAAATTTTCTCTCTTAGATTTTGGAGCATGAATGTTTAAACAGGTCAGCCTTTGCCATGCTAGTGTTATATTGGCAGTGAAAAAAAATTCTATTGAATTATGAACTTTAAAAATGAAAAATAGAAGAAAGTAAATGTGCTGGTGCTTGGTTTTGTTTACTAATCTCAAAAAATTGTTGGAAATACTCCTTTGAGCTGAAACTTTTTAACTTTCTAGTTGACAGGATTATAGAATAAGATTAATTAGATTTGTGGCCAGATGTGGTGGCTCACGCCTGTAAATCTAGCATGCTAGGAGGCCAAGGCAGGTGGATGCATTTGAACTTATGAATTTGAGACTAGCCTGAGCAAGAGTGTCTATACAAAAATGAAAAACTGAGGCCAGAGCATCACTTGAGCCCAAGAGTTTGAGGTTGCCATGAGCTATGATGCTACAGCACTCTACCAAGGGCAACAAAGTTAGACTCCGTCTAAAAAAAAAGAAAAGAAAAAGATTACATTTGAATAGTGTTTTATAGGGATGTAATTACTTTCCTTGCATAATGGTCTTTACTGTTATACTGAATTTTTGTTTTACCTTTATAACAACCCTGTAAAGCCATAAAAGATATGTTATTTAAATATGCATTCATGGGGGAATCTAGAAAAAAAATATGTATAATACTACATATTCTGGATTATCTTATGTATATAATAATTTTTGTAGTGTGTATATATGTATGTATATGTGTGTTTGGTAAATATCCAGCCATATATCTTTATTTTTTGTACACATGTGGCTGGATACTTTCTGTCTAGACAGCCTTCTGTGTGTGTGTGTGTGTGTGTGTGTGTGTATGTACATACATACCATGAAAACTTTTAGTTTGATGTGATGTAGATAAAACGTCTGACGGATTTCTGTACTTTAGGAGTTGGCAATCCAAAGAGCATGTGCTACTCTGGGATAGAAAATGATTTTAAGCATCCAAGTCAGATTACTACTGACTAAAAAAAGAAGTCAAGTAGGTCAAGTTTATCTCTGCCTTAGATTTACCCCTTCTCCTTTCTGTTTCTAATGCCTAAATTTTCTCATTCCTACACTGCTAAAACATTTCCCAGTAATACTTATGGTGCCATCCTTTTTTCATTCTCCCTTTTAAAAATCCTTAAGATACTCTCATTAAAAGGGCAGTGCCCATGCTTGGTGGTTAGGGTACCGGCCACATGCTCTGGGGCTAGTGGGTTCAAATCCAGCCTGGGCCTGCTAAACAAAAAAAATAGCCAGGTGTTGTGGTGGGCTTCTGTAGTCCCAGTTACTAGGGAGGCTGAGGCAAGAGAATTGGTTGAACCCAAAAGTTTGAGGTTGCTGTGAGCTGTGACTTCATGGCACTCTATCGAGGGTTACAAAGTGAGACTCTGTCTCAATTAAAAAAAAAAAAGATACTCTCATTAAAAAGATTAGTGGTATTGATGGCCATTTTTAGTTGCTGGTGCCTGAGATTGTAGGGAGAAATGCCTTTAGAAGAGGTGAAATTTGTCCCACCGCCTGCTTTTTCCTTATTGGTCACATGGAACAGATAGTTCCTCAGGGACTATCAAGCTGCCCACCTGCAACTTAAGGGTCAGTTGCCACCCTTTATGTATTATCATTGAAAGAGCAAATAAATGTAGACCTGGTCCAAGACACTTAGTTTAATCAGAAACTCAAAAATAGACAAACTTGTTATTTTATAGAAATAAACAGAAAAGGAAATCTCATTTGCAGTATGTATATGCTGTTTATTATTTTAGTTGCCTGTGTTTGTAGTTACTTTTTAAAATAAAGTCTTCAACTTTGGTTTTCCAAAATAGGAGTCAATTCATTAATAATGCTGTTGAAAGAAATGTATTTTTAAATTTTTGTTTTCTTTTTGTCTAAATAGATGTGATGCTGACCCTTCAGCTTTAGCCAACTATGTTGTAGCACTGGTGAAGAAGGACAAACCTGAAAAAGAATTGAAAGCCTTTTGTGCTGATCAACTTGATGTCTTTTTACAAAAAGGTAATTATTATGGGCCTTCAACCAAGTATTTCAGTAAAGATTTCAAATTTAAAACTTCTGAAAAGTCTTGAAGATAAGAACTTGATAGGGAAAGTAGTGAGGGTCCTTTGACTGCTTGTATATACCCACTCATGCTTAATTATTTATCATGTGTTTTGGCAGAACTGATTTTGCTGCTTTCCTATATTGAGACAGCAGTGGCAGCGCTGATGCTTTTTAGGTGATTAGATCATTGCAGCTTTTGGCAGAGCCTTGATGGTTGAAGGGTAACAGTTTAAGGATAATGAAGCTAGTTATTCTTACTGTTCATTAAGACAATAAACCCATCTTTTTTTTTCCTTTCTTGGCAGGGGCTTCTTGATATCCTAGAAGAGATGGGCATGTTCTTCTTTTTCTTATGCTTTTAACTTCCCATCTTTCTACCAAAGTCATTTCCATGGTCAAGAGAGCTTTCTTGAAGTTTTCCCTATTGTTGCTCTGACCTCATCTCCTACCAGTCACTTGCTTGTTTCACTCTAGTCACTTTGACCACCTGTTGAATAAGGCATGTTTACAACTCAGGGCCTTTGAACTTATTTTACCCTTGCCTGAAATGTGGATTCTTCTCTCACTTTTTTCTGGTCTCTTTTCAAAAGGCATCTTCTCAGAGCAGTTTCCCCTGAACACTCTATATGCAGTATGGTATACCCCATGTCTCCATTCACTCATTTTTCATTCCAACCCTGTTTTGTTTTTTTCATGGCACTATTACTCTCATCATATATTTATTTGCCTGTGTATCTATCCCTCCCCACCCTTAATCTCTCTTTTCTTTTGCTGAGAGTGGAAACATAGAACCTGCAGAGTTTGGCACATGGAAGATGTTCAGGAAATACTGTTGAATGTATGAACAGCAATGCGAATAATACTTATCAGTCTGGTTATTGGTGGCTGGATATGGTGGTTCATCCCTGTGATTCCAGGAGTTTAGGAGTTTGCACCTAGCCTGGGTAACATAGCAAGACCCAAGCTCTACTCAAAAAAATTAAAAAATTACATGGTCATGATGTCACTCACCTGTGTTCCTAGCTGCTTGGAAGCTTGAGCTGGGAGGATTGCTTATGTCTAGGAGGTTGAGGTTAGATTACAGTGAACTATGATTGGGCAACCAACTTCAGCCTTATAACAGAGCAAGACCCTCTTTCTTAAAAAAATAAATAAATAAATAAATAAATAAAGGAGCTATCAGTGATGAGATCATCAATAAATGTATTCCTTCTGAGGACAAAAGAGTAAATGTGGATTCTTAATCTAAAACACAGGATTACATATTTTTCATGCATTTTATGCCTTTCTTTGTAAACAAAACCAACAAGTAATGCTTATTCCCCAGTACAGATGAGTGTTTTCTCCCAAATGCATTAATTTAGGGCAGCACACGTGGCTCATCGAGTAGGACGCTGGCCCCATACGTGGGTGGCAGGTTCAAACCTAGCCCTGGCCAAAAAAAAAAAAAGCTGCCAAAAAAATGCATTAATTTAGATTACTTAATTTACATTAAAGGTGAGTCATATGAAATGTAGAGGCATGAAAAAAGAGCAAAGCGTAGTAAAGATATTTGGTACAAGGCAAATCTATGTGTAGATATCTAAGAATTCCTCTTATAAACAGCTGTAAGGGCTTTTAGTACTTTTTGTAAATTACAAATGTAATATAAATGAGGAAGAGCTATAAAATACATTTTAAAAAGGAGAAGAAAATAAACAGTCATAAGTTAGCCACCAGAGATAAAAATCACTGTTAATCTGCTTGCATGTGTCATTCTAGACTAAAACTATCCAATAGAACTTTGCAATGATGTGGTCTGTATCTGTACTTGCCAATTCAGTAGACATTAGCCACATGTGGCTATTGAGCACTAAAATGTGGTTAATGTGGCTGAGGTTTTTTATTTTATTTTATTTTTTTTTGAGACAGGGTCTCAAGCTGTTGCCCTGGGTAGTCAAGCTGTTGCCCTGGGTAGAGTGCTGTGGTGTCAACAGCTCACACCAACCTCCAACTCCTGGGTTTAAGTGATTTTCTTGTCTCAGCCTCCCAAGTAGCTGGGACTACAGGTGCCCACCACAAGTCCTGGCTGGTTTTTTTTTTTTTTATTGTTGTTGTTGTTGTTGCAGTTATCATTGTTTTAGCTGGCCTGGGCTGGGTTTGAACTCTCCAGCCTTGGTGTATGTGGCCAACGCCCTACCCACTGAGCTATGGGCGCTGCCCTGTGGCTGAGATTTTTATTTATTTTTGTTTTGTTTTAAGACAGAGTTTCATTCTGTTGCCCTGGATAGAGTGTCCTGGAGTCATAGCTCACAGCAACCTCAAACTTCTGGGTTTGAGTATTCCTCTTGCCTCAGCCTCCTGAGTATCTAGGACTACAGGTGCCCACCACAATGACCAGCTAATTTTTCTATTTTTAGTAGAGATAGGGTCTTACTCTTGCCTAGGCTGGTCTCTTAATTCCTGAGCTCAAGCAATGTACCCACCTCGACTTCCCAGAGTGGTAAGAGTATAGGCACGAACCACTGTACTTGGCTATGGCTGAGATTTTTAAATTTAAATTGAATTAAATTTAATTTTAAATTCAAATTTAAAGAGCTAGACGTAACCAGTAGTTACCTTATTGGATAGTGCAATGTATACTTGTATTTGTATTTATATTACGTTTTAAAGTAATATTAGGGGCTTGATGCCTATAGCTCAGCAGCTAGGGCGCCAGCCACATGCACTGGAGCTGGTGGGTTCGAACCCAGCCCGGGCCTGCAAACAACAATGACAATAACAACCAAAAAATAGCTGGGTGGCATGGCCCCTGTGGCTCAAAGCTGCTGAGGCACCAGCCACATACACCTGAGCTGGTGGGTTCGAATCCAGCCCAGGCCCACTAACCAACAATGACGGCTGCAACCAAAAAATAGCCGGGTGTTGTGGCAGTGCCTGTAGTCCCAGCTACTTGGGAGGAAGCAGGAGAATCGCTTGAGCCCAGGAGTTGGAGATTGCTGTGAGCTGTGATAGCATATCGCTCTGTCTCAAAAACAAACAAAAAACCCCAAAATAGCTGGGCTTTGTGGCAGTTGCCTGTTGTCCAGCTACTTGGGAGGCTGAGGCAAGAGAATCGCTTAAGCCCTCCCTCTTAATCGCTTAAGAGTTTGAGGTTACTGTGAGCTGTGATGCCATAGCACTCTACTGAGGGCAACTTAGTGGACTCTGTCTCAAAAAAAAATAATAAAGTAATATTAGGGTTAGGCAGGGTGGTTCATGCCTATTGTAGTAACTTAGTATTGGGATACTAAGGAGGATCCCTTGAACAGTAGTTTAAGATCAGCCTGGGCAATATAGCAAGACCTGGTCTTATTTATTTTTATTTTTATTTTTATTTTTATTTTTTTTTGAGATAGAGGGCAACAGTGCCATAGCGTCATAGCTCACAGCAACCTCAAACTTTTTGGGCTCTAGCAGTCATCTTGCCTCAGCCTCCCAAGAAGCTGGGACTACATGCGCCCACCACAATGCCTGGCTAGTTTTTCTATTTTTAGTAGTGATGGGGTCAGGGTCTTGCTCTTGCATGGGCTGGTCTAATACCTGGTCTTTTAAAAAAATGAAAATCAAGCTCAGCGCATGTAGTACCATGGTTATGGCGCTGGCCACATGCACCAAGGCTGGTGGGTTGGAAACCAGTCCTGGCCAGCTAAATGATAATGACAACTGCAACAAAAAAAAATAGCCAGGCGTTGTGGCAGGTGCCTTTAGGCCCAGCTATTTGGGAGGCTGAGGCAGGAGAATCACTTAAGCCCAAGAGTTTGAGGCCGCTGTGAGCTGTGACACCACGGCACTCTACCAAGGGCAACATCATGATACTCTGTCTCAAAAAAGCAAAGAAAAGAAAATCAGATTAGCTAAATATGGTGGCACATGTCTGTTGTCCCAGCTACTTGGGAGGCTGAGGCAGGAGGATTACTTGAGCTTAGGAGTTCAAGGCTCTAGTGAGCTGTGATTATGCAGGACACTCTATGTAGCCTGGACAACACAGAGAGACCCTCCCCCTTAAATTAAAAAAAAAGAAAAGTAGTAGTAAGTGAACACACTCTATTTTTTAAATATGTTTTTAAAAATTTAATAATGTATCTTGAATATTGTTTAATGTTGGATGTGTTAGATGTTTTTCTTTGCTTTTTAAAAATTGGGCTGTATGTCTTTCAAATTACAAAATAATCTGTGAGGATGGGCACAGTGGCTCATGCCTATAATCTTAGCACTCTGGGAGGCCATGGCAGCTGGATTGCCTGAACTCAGAGGTTCAAGACCAGCCTGAGCAAGAGCGAGACCCCTGTCTCTAAAAATAGCCGTGCATTGTCGTGGGTACCTGTGGTCCCAGCTACTTGGAAGGCAAAGGCAGGAAAATCACTTGAGCCCAAGAGTTTGAGGTTGCTGTGAACTGTGATGCCTTGGTACTCTACCAAGGGTGACAGAGTGAGACTCTGTCTTAATAAATAAATAATCCATGTGATAATTTATTTTTAAAATAAAGAAGTATAAAAAGAAAGTCTTCTGATTAGAAAGGCTTTTGAAGGGGCTGATTAAGTTACTGTCTTAAGCAATAGCAAGAGCTAACAGGTTTTTATCATGAAATGCTTACTACACAAATTAGTAGTGTAAAGTTTATAGGAAGATGTTTTTTCTGAAGAAAAGGTAATTTGAGAATTCAGAAAGATCTTTTATGTAGAAAGTGTAATAATTGCAGTGTAAGTAGAGTCTGAATTGTGTTTTTTATATGCTCTTCAGCTGTTCCTTAGGTTAGGACTAGTGAAAGTTATTTAAATTTGGTTTTAGTAAGACAATGTAAATATTTTGACATTTATACTTTAAGTAGATTCATCTGGTTCTCCCATTCAATTAGTATAAAAAGATTTCAAAATAGAGCAGCCTTTAATGTAAAACAGAAAAATGTTACTTTCATAAAATTTTTGTGTCAATATATATTCAACTGATTTAAAAATATTTTTCAGTTAAATTGTTTGAGGGGGTAGTGCATTTAATCCAACAATATAAAGGTATACCGTGAAAGTCTCTTTTACCTATTCCACATTTGCCCCTTTCTCACTTACGATACACAGTTTTGTCAGTTTTTATATCCTTTTAAAATACTCATATCTTTGACATCTGGGATTATCAATGCTTGTTATAGCTGCTGTTTATTTTGTGGTATGATCATTCCAAATTTATTTGACTGGACTCATATTCATGGAAATTTGAATTTCTGATCTTTTGCTGTCACATATTCCAACAAGTAATCTTACATTCATATCATTTTGCAAGTATGTCAGAAGGATTTTAAAACCTGGAAAAGGGTTTCTCTTACATAACATAGGTCTCTTTTTTGGTCCTACCAGCAGTGTACAAAATGTCCTGTTTTCTTAAGCTTTTCTAATAGAGTGTTGTCAAACATTTGTTTTCTTTTGTGTAGCAGTTAAATGTTATTTCTTCTCCTTAGAAACTTCAGGTTTTGTGGACAAGCTATTTGAAAGTCTCTATACTAAGAACTACCTTCCACCTTTGGAACCAGTTAAGCCTGAGCCAAAACCATTGGTCCAAGAAAAAGAAGAAATTAAAGAAGAGGTAATGCAAAATTTTTCTTTTGCTTTTAAGGGCTTCTTAGATCCTGTCACCAGTTTCCTTAGTTGGAGGTATGGTGATGATTCTTTATCAGGGTTTCTTAGTTTCTTGGACTTCAAGAGTTGGAAAAATTTCAGATAGCTTGTTTAGAAATCAAGAAATATTTTAGTGATGCTTAAGAGTTCAGAGAAATCTTATCCAGTGACTTCTAGAAAAAGAATTTGTTAAACCTAAACACTTGCCTGAATGTATTAGTGAAACCTCAAGAGAAATCATGAGGCGACACATTTTCATGTTATGTAGAGAAACCGTTTACTTTTTTTCTTCTTTTTTATAAAGAATTTTTTTTTCCCCTTGGGTGGTATCTTTGGCTCAGTGGGTAGGGTGCAGCCCCACATACTGAGGGTAGCTGGTTTGAACCCAGCCCTGGCCAGACTGCGAGAGAATCCCCTAAGCCCAAAGCTGGAGGTTGCTGTGAGCTATGATATCCTGCCACTCTACCGAGGATGACATAGTGAGACTCTGTCTCAAAAAAAAAAAAAAAAAAGATTTTTTTTTTTAAATTTTTAGATTAATATAAGGGTACAATTAGATTACATTTTTTTGTGTTTATTAGGTCAAGTCCAAGTTGTAGTTGAGCCCTTCACCCAGGTGCTGTGCCACATACCTCTACGTTGTGCCACTGGGAGCTTACCAAACTCCCTCATTTCTCCCTCCTATCCTATTTGAATTTAACTGTGTTTTTCTCTTGTATAAGTGTGTGTAGTTATACAAGTTCATCTACTGGAAACCATTTACTCTTTCTTTTTTCTTTTTCTTTTTTCTGAGACATAGTTTCTCTTTGTTGCCCTGGCTAGAGTGCTGTAGCATCTTAGTTCACAGCAACCTCTAACTCTTGGACAAGCCATCCTCTTGCCTCATCCTCCCAAGTAGCTGGGACTACAGGCGCCCGCCACAACGTCCAGCTATTTTTTGTTGCTGTAGTCATTGTTTTAGCTGGCTAGGACTGGGTTCAAACCTGCCAGCCTTGGTGTATGTGGCTGGCGTGGTAACCACTGTGCTATGGGTGCCAAGCCTGTAATTCCCTTTATATACAGAAAATAGAGTATATGATTAGAATGTGGATTCTGTAATTAGGTTGCATGAGTTAAAATAGCAACTCTATTAAAAAGTTATTTAGGCTGGGCCGGTGGCTCATGCCTGTAATACTAGCAATCTGGGAGGCCAACACAGGTAGATTGCTTGAGCTCAGGAGTTCAAGACCGGCCTGAGCAAGAGTGAGACCCAAGATCCAGTCCCCACTAAAAGTAGAAAGAAAAAAACCCCAAAACTAGCTGTGCATGGTGGCATATGACTATAGTCTCAGCCACTGGGGAGGCTGAGGCAAGAGTATCACTCATATCCTAGAGTTTGAGGTTGCTGTGAGCCATGATGACTCCATAGCACTCTACCCAGGAAAACAGAGTAAGACTCTGTCAAAATAAATAAATAAATAAATAAACAAACAAATAAATAAATAAATAAATGAATAAATAAAATAAATTGCTTCTCTGCCTCACTTTCATGTTAGGAAAATGAGGATTATGTAGTACTTATTAAAGATTAAATAAGTTTTTTTTTTTTTTTTTGAGACAGAGTTTCGCTTTGTTGCCCTTGGTAGAGTGCTATGGCATCACAGCTCACAGCAACCTCCAACTCCTGGCCTTAAGTGATTCTCTTGCCTCATCCTCCTGAGTAGCTAGGACTACAGGCTTCTGTTCCAACACCCGGCTATTTTTTTGTTACAATTGTCATTGATGTTTTAGCTGGCTGGGGCTGGGTTTGTACCCTCCTGCCCTCGGTATAGGGGCCGGAACCCTACCCACTGAGCCACAGGCGCTGCCTTTAAGAAGATTTTATATGCATATGTATATATAGTTCCAGTTCACTGCTTGACACATAAGTATTGGTTATAATACAGAAAATACTTCCCAATGTTTGTTTTTGACTTGCTTGGAATTTTTTTTCAGAGACAGAGTCTCAATTTGTTGCCCATGGTAGAGTGCTGTGAGTTATGACAGTAATTCTTGGGCTTAGGTGATTCTCTTGCCTCAGTCTCCCAAGTAGCTGGGACCACAGGTGCCCGGCGTAATGCCCAGCTATTTTTTGTTGCAGTTTGTCTGGGTCTAGGTTTAAACCTGCCGCCCTCGATATATAGGGCAGGTGCCCTACTTACTGAGCCACAGGCGTACCCTTGTTTGGAATTTTTTATCTGGAAATAATTTTATTCTTTTAATTATTTTCTCTCTCTCTCTCTTGCTCTTTTTCTTGCTTTCTTTCTTTTCTCCGGGGCTGGGTTTGAACCCACCACCTCCAGCATATAGGGCCAGGGCCCTACCCTTTTGAGCCATAGATGCTGCCCCAGATTTTTTTGAGATAGCATTTCACCCAAGTTGTCCTGGGGTTGAGTGCCATGGCATCATAGCTCATAACAAACTCAAACTCTTGGACTGAAGTGATTCTCTTGTATCAGTCTCCCAAGTAGCTGAGACTACAGGCTCCTGCCACAATGCCCAGCCAGTTTTTCTATTTTGTAGAGATGGCATCTTTCTTTGCTCCTGCTAGTCTCGAACTCCTGAGCTCAGGCAATCCACCTCCTTTGGTTCCCTAGAGTGCTAAGATTACAGGCACGAGCCACCTTGACCAGCCTTCTTTTCTTTTCTTTTTTTTTTTCCCTTTTATTAAGTCATATACACATAGATCATGAATTTATTTTCTTGACTTTTTTTCTTTGAGACAGAATCTTACTGTCACTTCAGCTAGAGTACAGTGCTGTTATTATAGCTCACTGCAGCCTCAGTGAGCTATAGACACTCCCAGACTTAAGTGGTCTTCCTGCATCAGCTTCCCATGGAAATAATTTTAAACTTCCATTTTAAACAATAGTACCCAAGAATAGTATGATATCTATCTATTTTTGAGATAGGGTCTCACTCTGTTGCCCAGGCTAGAGTGCAGTGGTGTGATGGTAGTCACTCCTAGGGTCAAGTGATTCTCTAGCCTCACCCTCCCATGTTACTGGGAACACAGGCAGGCACCATCATGCCCAGCTAATTTTTTAATTTTTTTGTAGAGACTGAGTCTCCCTATTGTCCAAGCTGGTTTCAAACTCTTAAACTCAAGTTATCCTCCCTCCTTGGCCTCCTAAAGTGCTAGGATTTCAATTCTAGGTACACCTGGCCTGGATTTACTCATTGGAGATTTGCCTCATTTTCTCTCCTTACATGTTCATACTCATAACTATTTTCTTCTGAGTCATTTGGTAAGTGACATACATCATTTCCTTTTACTCCTGAGTACTTCAGTGTGTATTTCATAAGAATAAGGATTCTGTTTTTTAGAGACTGAACCTCAAGGTGTCGCCCTCGGTAGAGTGCTATGGCATCACAGCTCACAGCAACCTCCAACTCCTGGGCTCAAGCGATTCTCATGCTTCCACCTCCCAAGTAGCTGAGATTGCAGGCGCCTGCCACCATGCCTGACTATTTTTTGTTTGCAGCTATCGTTGTTTGATGGGCCCAGGCTGGATTCGAACCCACCAGCTCATGTGTATGTGGCTGGCACGTTAGCCACTTGAGCCACAGGTGCCAAGCCAGGATTTTGTTTTTTAGATAAGCATGATGCACTTATCAATTTTAGTAAATTTAATATCCATGTAATACTTTGTTGTCTGTATTCAGTTTTGTCAATTCACTCAGCAGTGTCCCTTTTTCATAGCATGTTTTTTTCCTTCATTTTTACAATTCGTTCTAAGGATTACATATCATTTGGTTGCCATTTCTGATTCTTTTTCTTTTTTCTCTTTTTTTGAGACAGAGTCTCACTATGTCACCCTACGTAGAGTGTGGTGGCGTCACAGCTTACAGCAACCTCTTGAGTGATTCTCTTGCCTCAGCCTCCTGAGTAGCTGGGGCTACAGGCGCCTATCACAACAGCTATTTTTAGTGATGGGGCTTGCTCTTGCTAAGGCTGGTCTTGAGCCTGTGAACTCTGTCTATCCACCTGCCTCAGCCTCCCAGAATGCTAGGATTATAGGTGTGAGAGCCACTGTGCTGGCCTAGTATCACTTTTTTGTTTCTGTATCCTGCTCTTTGATTAATACAGTTTAAGAGGAGAGGCTGCTTGGATGTTTCTTCAAGTAATAGAAATAAGAAGAAACCTTTTCATTACTTTCATAGAAAATTTTTCTTTGGTATTTTATAGCATTTAGTTTTTGGCCTGTACTCTTTTATAATAAGTTACAGTGTTTGCAGCATGAGTCTTTTACAGCATTAAAGTTCAGTGGTTTAGAAGTATCTGTTTGAAAAGCAGCTGATTTGGATATAAGAGAAAATTTGCATTATCTTGAGGTTTGTTTTTTTTGAGACCAAGTCTCACTATGTCATCCTTGGTAGAGTGCTGTGGCATCACAGCTCATAGCAACCTCAAACTCTTGGGCTTAAGTGATTCTCTTGCCTCACCTTATTAGCTGGGAAGATAGGAACCTGCCATAATGCCCAGCATTTTTTTTTCTTTTTTTATAGTTGTCATAGTTGTTTGGC
>CAUYQV010068879.1:0-10684 GCA_963574575.1 Galagoides demidoff | reverse complement strand
AAAATGCTCACCATCCTTAATTATCAGAGAAATGCAAATCAAAACTACTTTGAGATATCACCTAACTCCAGTAAGATTAGCCCATATCACAAAATCCCAAAGCCAGAGTTGCTGGCGTGGATGTGGAGAAAAGGGAACACTCTTACATTGCTGGTGGGATTGCTAAGTAATACGTTCTTTTTGGAAAGACATCTGGAGTACACTTAGAGAACTAAAAATAGACCTGCCATTCGATCCTACAATTCCATTATTAGGTATATACCCAGAAGATAAAAAACCACATTACAATAAAAATGTTTGTATCAGAATGTTTATTGCAGCCCAATTCATAATTGCCAGATCATGGAAGAAGCCCAAGTGTCCATCAATCCACGAATGGATCAATAAACTGTGGTATATGTACACCATGGAATACTATGCAGCCCTGAAGAAAAATGGAGACTTTACCTCCTTCATGTTTACATGGATGGAAATGGAAAATGTGCTTCTTAGCAAAGTATCTCAGGAATGGAAGAAAAATTATCCAATGTACACAGCCCTTTTATGAAACTAATCTATAGTTCTCAAACGAAAGATACAACTTAATTCTAGCTCAAGAATATGGGGAGGGGGTGGGGAAGGGGAGGGGAGAAGGGTGGTTGGGTGGTGGGAGGGTGACTTGAAAGATCACCTATATATCTGTCTAACAAGGGTACAAGTGAACTTTTCTAGAACTAGAATATAAATGTTTTGATACAATGACTAAGCAAATGACAAAAAACCAGCTTGATGAAAGTATTTCAAATTGTATATGAAAACAGCACAACGTAGCCCATGTTTGCATTAATGTATACAGCTATCAATTAATAAATAAAATAAAGATGGTAACCCAGGGAAACATCCACTGTGATGTCATCCACATTGACTATGTAGTGACTTCATCCTGTAATATCCTGGGATCCAGGCTTCTGGTCAAATATACTAAGTGAACTTTTCTACTCACTTCAGCTATGTCCTTCAATTGTTTGAACTGTAATAACCAAGCCCCCAGCCCTTGACCCCTCCCTAAGACCAGTAGGGATCAAGCCCTCTACTCTAGAAAAAGAAACCTCTCTTAAGCCTTTTAGTTCCTGCCCTCTCAAGGGTAGATAAAAAGCCTGAAATTGAAGAAGTATGCAGGGAAGTTTTGAGGAAGACAGGGTTGCATTCCAAATTAAGCCCCGGTGTTACCTAATTTGTACCCCTGAACTATGAGTGAATGTCTAAGTTAGAATGTACTTCCATCCTGAATTGTGTAAACCCTTATGACATACCCCATCTTATGATAATGAAGTAATGTACATGTGATATATCTTGTGATTATGAGCCAATATGTACCCCCACCTTACAACCCCCTGCTTTAACTGCTGTGATTGGCTTCTGTATTGTGCTAGCTTGCTAGTCACCATGATTATGCAGAATAATAGTATAAAAGGCTTCTCCCCCTCTATTTGAGGCTTCTTGTTGGCCCACCACAAGAGCAACCCCCTGAAAGTGCACATGCAGGTATATCCATTATCAATAAATTTCTATTAATTAATTATATCTGAAGTGTGGTCCATCCTTCTCTCACATCTGCCATTCCATTTCAGAACCAGGACACTTCTTAGCCCTCCATCCGCACAGAGAGAAGTGATCTCCTATTTGTGCTTTATTGATTCTATTGACGGTTGAGATTCCCGGCACTAGGCTGACACAATGGTTGAGATTTTGTACAGAAGTGTGTCTCAAGCTGCATCATAGTTTACAAAACTGGACAGAGTCAATTAAGTTTGACACTATTTGTTTTCTTCTTCTTCTTTTTTTTTTTTTGTTTATTTGAGAAATAGGTTCATATTGTTGCCCTTGATAGAGTGCCTAGATCATAGTAACCCCAAACTCCAGGATTCAGGTAATCCTCCTGCCTGAGACATTCATGTGTTTGGAACTACAGTTGCCTCTTGTAATGCCTAGATAATTTTTCACTTTTTCATAATGTCAGAGTCTGACACTTGCTCTGTCCATTCTCAGGACCCCTCATTCAAGAAATACACTCACCTCAGCCTTCCAGACGGCTAGGATTATAAGTGTGAGCCACCAAGTTTGGTCATTTTCTGTTTCTTTGTTTCCCTCCCTCCCTTTCTCCCCTTACCTCTCCCTCACTTTATCCTTCCTTCCACCAATTCTCTCTGCCTCATTCTCATGCTCTCCCCATTATTTTATTTCATTAATGTCTTTCTTTCCTATATCTCTCTCTTCTTCAGCTTAAGGGAAACTTCTCTAGGAAGAAACAAACTGTACAAGTGATTCATGAATTTGTGGTCTTGAACTCACTACTTGAAATGGGTGAATTGTGGAGTGTGTGAATTATATCTGAATAGAGTTATTAGTTTTTTAATCTATGCACTGTTATCTATGAGGAAAATAGAGTAAAACGTTCACCAAAACATCATCACCATGAATGAGTACCATAGCTTACACCTATAATCCCAGCAATTTCAGAGGACAAGACAGAAACATTACTGGAAGCTAGGGGGTTTCATACCAGACTGAGAGACTTATTGAGATCCTTGTGCAATCACTCCACAGCAGTGGTGGAAGAGGCCTGTACTATCCGCTGCTGACTATGATAAAGTCAGAAGGATCATTTCAGGTCTGCAGCTTGCATTGCCTTGAGCTATGATGGTTCCGCTGTATTTTTCTCGGGCAAAGGTTTAAACACAGTCTCAAATCTATAAGAGATTTGCTATGTAGGTGCAGAAAAACTATCCTAGCATGACAAAATATTTTATACATGTATCTGAAATGGGATTTTTTACCAGGATTGCCATTCTAGCTCGATATGGGAAAATCAAGTAATAGAATACACTACATTAATATACTCAACATGAATAAGCACATCATCTCCAAAACAGACACAGAAAAGACATTAGACAGAGGCAACATATTTTGTTGAAAAATTCCTTCTTTACTTTTTTTTTTTTTTTAAGAGACCGAGCCTAAATTTATTGCCCTCAGTAGAGTGCCCTGGCATCACAGCTCACAGTAACCTCCATGTCCTGGGCTTCGGCGATTCTCTTGCCTCAGCCTCCTGAGTAGCTGGGACTACAGGCATCCACCACATTGCTTAGCTATTTTATTGTTGCAGTTTGGCCAGGGCTGATTTTGAGCCCACCAGCTTGGTATATGGAACCAGTGCCCTACCCACTGCACCATAGGCAATGCCCTGTTCACAAACTCTTTTAAAAATCTTTGATGAGAAGGGAATGTCTTCAGGATTACTAATGGGTTTTAAAGATGATTGGATACATATAAAGTGCTATATTCAAACGATGGAATATTATTCAAAAATCAAAAGGAATGGAGTACACATTTATGTTGCATTATGAATAAACCTCAAAATCATTATGACAGGAGAACAAGACCAGTTACAAAAGACCACACAGCATATGACTGAACTTAGAAGAAAACATCAAGATGAGGCCAAATGTTTGCTAAGAGCAGAGGGCAGGTGGGGGAGGATGGTGGGGAAGATAAAAGTGACTGCTAGTAGGTATTGAAATTCTTTGTGTGGGGATCAAAGACAAAGTTCTAAAATTAGATTGTGATGATAGCTGTAGAATTATCTGACTATACTAAGAAACACATATTGTACACATTGAAATGGTGAAATAGTTATTTCAATGAAGATACTTGATGATATTTTCCAAAATTTGAGGTGCTCAGAATGCTCTCAGCATAAGAAGTACCCAGGTCATGAGAGTGCCTGAGAGACAGTCAACCCTATCTTCCTGCTCACACCAGGCTACCATGAATTCACATAGAAGGCATGTTGTTCCATCCCACTGAAGTTTTCATTTTCTTTTTTCTTTGAGACAGAAGCTGATCCTTTCTCTTGGGGTAGAGTGCACTGATGTCATCATAGCTAACCTCAATCTCAAACACCTAGGCTCAGCAGATATGATTGCGTCAGTCTCCTGAGGATCTTCAACTTCGTGTGCCCCTCCACAGTGCCCAGTTACCCTTGAACACCTTCTTCTGCCTCCCAGAGTCTTAGGATTACAGGATGAGCCACCAATCTAGATCTTGAAGTTGGGCTATTATTGAAACTATGGTTTGTGGCCAGCAATGGTGCTTTATTCCTGTCATTTTGACAGTTTTGTAGGCCCAGTCATTTGGATTATCTTAGCTTCTAAATTGGAGACCAGACTGAGCAGTAGTGAGATCCCCATCTCTGAAGAATAAATACTGACTGGAAATTGTACAGGCTCATGCTGTCTCAGCTGATGGAATAGGTTCACATAATTACATCACTTGAAAACTGCTGTAAGGGCAGTGTGTGTGTCTAAGTGGTTAGGGTGCTGGACCCATATACAGTGGGTGATGGGTTCAAACCTGGCCCCAGCAAACTGCAACAAAAAAATGGACTGGCGTGGTGGGTATCTGTAGTCCCATATACTCTGGAGGCTGGGGCAAGAGAGTCTCCTGTCTTCCATGCATTAGAGGTTGCTGTGAGCTATGTGGTGCCATGGCACTCTAAGGAGGGTGAGAAAGTGAGAATCTATACCTACAAAAGAATAAAAAAGAAAAAGATTGCTATGAGATCTGATAATAGGGTACTCTACCTAGGGAAACAAAAGGAGACTTTATCTCAATAGATAAATATATAAAAAAAGATAAATATAGAGAACCATTGTTAGTAGACTTAGCCCTCAGTTTTACTTTTTACCACAGTTATAGTTTTGAAATGTTACCCCTAGATTTCATGTCAGCCAGAAAAATGGTTCTCTTATAGGGAAATTGTTTTCTTAAAACTTTTATTGATCAAGTCTTTTGATTTTATGTGACTCTGAATATTTGATAACCTACATTCTTATAGTCTCCAGGAAACTTACCCCACAAAGAATTCTTGACTCAGATCAGGCTTTTCATATGCACACTAAAAAAAAATCATAGTAAATGCTCAAACTCCTCTCTTGGTTTTTTTCAACCTGGGCCATATTTCTTGCCCTAATCACTCTTAGGCCAGGGACAACATCTCTCAGGACAACTACTCATCCATACAACTGATAATATGCCAACTAACAAAGTGAAAACTTGTTAGTGAATGCTTGCTGTGACTCATTGTTCCTCTCCACAGAGGCCACAACAAATTGTTTTCTTTAAGTAGTCCCTATTCAATCTGCCTACTGGCCTGACCTTGTTCTTTTTCTCTTGGAAACTGTGTCTTGCAAATTTTCTTTCTTTATTTCCCTCTTTCCTTCCTTCTTTCCTTCCTTCCTTCCTTCCTTCCTTCCTTCTTTCCCTCTTTCCCTCCCTCCCTCCCTCCCTTCCTTCCCTCCTTCCTTCCTTCCTTCTCTCTCTCACTTCCTTTCCTTCTTTCTGTCCTTTGTTCTCTCTCTCGCTTTCATTATTTTTCATGAGACCAACTGTCAGTCTGTGGACAAGGATAGATTTTTCATGACCTCAGCTTTGCACACAATGACATCCAAATCTTTGGTTGAAAGGATTCACCTGCCACAGCTTCTTCAGTAGCTGAAACTATAGGTAAGGAATAAAACACTTGACTACCCTTTCTCTTTGAGTAGAAACTGGGTGGGAGATCAGGGCTGAGTGTGCTTATCTGTTGCCCAGCCTTGTCTATAACTCAGGAGTTCAGGGGATCAACTCAATTTGGCTACCAAGAGTATTGAAAAGTTATAGTCTTACATGGGAAAAGTCATTGAACTCTACTTAAGAAAAGACCTGGGACTTTGAGGAGCGTCCAATTCTCAGTCCTTGGTGACACATAGGGAACATGTCAGGATTGTTTTGCATATCCATGGTGGCAGATCACCACAGCGATGCACAAATATCTTTTTTGCTTATCAGGCTTCTGTTGCTGTTCTCAGGGCTAACTGATCGGTGATGCAGATGAAAGCATTACGGATAAAATGAATAGCATGAAAAAGGAGACTGAGGCTTGATCAGGCACTCAGTAACTACCTATCTTTATTGATGCTCTTATATACTCTAAAGCATCTGATAAAAGTTCAAGATAACAAAGAGTTAAGAAAGCAAAATAAAATCACAAGAACTGCAATAAAAATTCAAATTCCACACAATTACTGCTGAGCACTCATACAATTGATACAAATTGAGAACATTTTGCTTGGGGCTAAACCACAAGGGCTCCAGGTTGTCTGTTCTGTTACCCCATTTCCTTAAACTAAAATTAGCAACTATTGTGTTAACGAGGATAAAGGAGCAAAGTACAATGGCTCAGGGCCTTGACAGCTGTTCAGCTCCCAGCTACAATCCAGGGTGGCCATCTGGAACAATGCTTTCTGTGAACTGTAGATTTCTGCTTTTCAGCAGGCCTGGGCATGTCCTCAGAGTAAGTAGATTCCATCTTAGGCCACGTTGCTCAGGGATCACATGAGGCTAAACTACCATGTATGAGTGTAGGGGCCTGTACCCCTTCATTTCCCCCTTTATAATTATTGGATTGTACTGCTGCCATAGCCAAAAACACAGCAGCATTCTGCTAACTAGTTCTTTTTACCTGCAAAATATTTTTGATGATTAAATATAACACAAATCCAATTAGGCAAAACAAGAAAAGAGAATCAGTAGAAGTCCCAAACAAAGTATAAATTTTGTCCATTGGATTCAACTGAGCAATTCCTTCAGATATGCCTTTCAAGATTTCATCTCCATTAATTTGTTCTAATTTTTGCTCACAACTTTATACACCAGATGTTGTAACTCAATTATATTAGCACTTAAATTTTCATGGTTTAACAAATGTTTTCTGACTTTCCTACAAGGAAGCAATATTTCATTATAAAAAACAGGGGTTACACAATGAGAGGAAACATTCCAATCACATTTTAATTTGATCTGCTTCTCTAAACTATACAACTGATCACCTATCAAAATTACTGTCTGTTCTAAATCAGCCAGTTAATTATGTGCTTCAGTATCAATTTGTTTTTGAGAAACCCATAGTTTCTCAGCATTTCTATTCCAATTAGACACAAATTTTTCAGTCTTTATTGGTTCAGTAAGGGCTTTTCTAGCAGCAGCTGCAGAAGTGGTAATGAGTATAATCCCTAGAATTGCCACTACCAGAAGATCGATAAACCTCTTCATCCTCTTCGTCAGCTTCTGGGCTAAATTTGCTAGGGTGGAAATGACTGGGGACTCCTCCCATGGTCTCATCATCTTCACAGGAAGCCAAATACTAGTTCTGGCCTGAAGTAAATAATTCTTATCTCAGGAAAAAATCAAATCTCATGGATACATTAAAACGTGAGCATTTGACATTTGTCTGAACAATGTATTTCTCCAGTGTCTTTATTCCAAATAATACTTCTAACTAACCAAACATAGGGAAGTTTTACACAAGCATAAGTAAAATGGGCTTTTTGCCACTTGAAATGGAAGGTATGTTGAGAATAATGTCCAGGTTTATGTATATGCATACATTTTCATGCATGTAATCCAAATAAAGCTGTTCCAAATTTCCATAAATCAGGTTGTGATGGATAGCCATAAATACCTGGAGCAGGTGGTGCAAAACCACTTTCTTTCCAGAAAAGCTCCTTTGATGAGGAGTATATTATATCAGTGGAATTTCTATGATGACTAAGGTGACTGGAACCAGGCCCTGATTTTTCCATCACATAGCCTGACGTTCTCCAGTCAGTGATATATCCAAATTTAGTTTGTCTCAAAGCATAAAATACAAGTCTCAATTTTGACCAATGAATACAATCCACAATATCAGTAAATACATGCAGCTTACAATGAGGGAAATGCAACAATAGAGCATGTTGTATTAAAGTTAATTTAGCAAAAATCATTGTAGTTAGTAAATACATTTCATGATGACAAGAGTTATTTTTTTAAGCTAACCCACTGTTGTAAACCAAAAGATAAACAAGGAGGTTCCAGGCCTAAACATATAGGTGGTCCTGTGACTCCAGTAAAATAAATGGAGAGGACTGTCCCCTCTTCTGGCTTAAAAGTACCTCAATCATCATATGGTCCAGTAAGCCATAAATGTTCATGCTCAAAGTTGGTGATAGTTCAAAACATGAAACTCCTCTTAATAATGGAGTGTTAGGAATATTACTCCAGTAAGTATAATTTTGTTGTGCACTTACCTGTGTATTAAGTATGGCTATCATTGTGAGAAACAAGGCTTGAGAGGTCAACGGATGATTGCTCACCATAACGATTGTTCTCACTTCCTGGCATAGTTGAAAGATCCCTCTCCATGTTATTGGAGGAGGGGAGCTCAGGTTCCTTTGCAATCTCTGACTGGATCAATTGGTTTTTCTCTTCCTCTAGTGACAGAAAGGACATCCTCATGGTCAGATTTCTGGCTTGTCTTTGCTGTGCCCTTTGGTGGGTCATGTCATAGTTTGATGTGTTTATCCGGGAACCAGAATTCATTGTTTCCTGTGGAGAGAAGAGCATACTCTCTACCCCATTGCACTACCACATCAGGAAGCTATTCTCCTTTGAAAGTATCTTTATAATAAATAGATTGGTCAACAGGTACAGTTGGCTGTTTCATCCATAGTTTTGTAGCTGGAGTGTTACCTTCAGAATCCAAATTTTAAAAATTTAGAGTAAATAGAGCTGAATGAAGTTTATCCTTAGGGGTTGTATTATATCCTATTCCTCCTTTCTTCTTAAAGAACATTTCTTTTAATGTTCAGTTTTGGCATTCAAAAATTGCTTGTCCTGTACTATTTCCTGGAATACCTATAATGTGTTTAATATAATAAGCTTTAAAAATTGTTGGCATTTATTAGAAATATATGCAGATCCATTATCAGTTTTTATTGTTTAAGGAAGGCCCATAATTGCAAAAGCGTCTAATAAATAAGTGATTACTGAATCAGCCTTTTTAGATGTAAGGGCAAATGCCCAAGAAAAATGGGAATAAGTATCAATAGAATGATGAATATATTTAGATTTTCCAAATTCTGTATATTGTGTGGCATCCATTTGCCAAAGTTCATTTTGTTTTAAACCTCTAGGGTTTACACCTGTAGGTAAGTGAAGAATTACAATTGCTCGACGAGTAGGACTAGATCGTATAATGTCTTTTGCTTCCTTACATGTAATACAGTATTTATGTTTGAGTGAGGAAGAATTGTTATGGTGCAAAGGCTGTCCCTCTTGGGCTCTTTGCACAATGCCAATTAGTTTATCAATAGAATCATTTCCTGCACTTAAAGGTCCAGGTAAATCATAGTGGGCCCATACTTGGGTTATGAAAATTGGCACATTTCTATTCCAAATTAATTTTTGAAGTGTGTCAAATAAATAAAAAAAGTTCTGATTGATCATCAGACAATGTAGTAGTTTCTATATTTTGCATGCTATATGTTGAATAAATGAAACAAGTAATAATATTTAAAGGAGTATCAGGGAAATCTTCTAGTAATAAAATAATAGTAAATAATTGAGCTTTCTCTACTGATTTATAAGGAGATTGTCAAATTTTGTTAATATTATTACCAACATATCCAGCTACTCACGATTTATTAGCATCTATAAAAAAATTCTTAACATTAGAAAGTGGAGTAGGTGATACAATTTTGGGTAGTATTCAGGATGTTTTCTTCAAAAATTGGATACATTTCTCTTGAGGATAATTATTATCAATTATACCCAAATAATCAGATAATGAAATGTGCCAATCTTGAGACATAGTAAATTAATCTGAAATTTGTTTGTTAGTTAAGGGAACTATTATTTTTTCAGGGTCTTGTCCAACTGATTGATGGAGATGATAATGTTCCTTGATAATAATGTTAGAAATTATTTTAATATAAGCGTGAAGTTTTTTAATAGCTTTAGGATGTAAAAAACACCATTCAATAAAAGCACTTTGTTGAGTTAGTAAGCCAGTAGAAGAAAGTTCAGAAGGAAATAGAGAAAGATGAAAATCACGATTTTCAGCAATTCTATCTAATTGAGCATTTTGAATATGTTATTCAAGCCATTGTAACTCTTTCTCAGTTTAGGAGTTAACGTTCTAAGACTGTTTAAATCTGAGCTTCCTTATAATAAGGAAAATAAATGAATTAGTGAATGAGAAGGAATACCTAGAGAAGGACAGAATGAATTAATTTCTCCAAGGAATTTTTGAAAATCATTTAACGTTCTAAAGATTCTCTTCAAATTGGGAATTTTTGTGGAATTATTTTTTGTGCAGTAATTTTATATCCTAAACAATTCCAGGAATCTGAAAAATAAATTTTTTCAGGGGCTACATGAAAGCCATATTCATCAAACAATAAACAAGCTAATTTTATAATATTATTAAGAACATGCAGATCAGGATGAGCAAATAAAATGTCATTCATGTAATGATAATAAATGCCATCAGGGAACTATAAAGTTAATTTTTGTAAAGGCTGTTGTACATACATTTGACACAAGGTGAGGGTGTTTAGCATGCCTTGAGGTAAAACAGTCTACTGGTATCTCAAAGTAGGGGAACTATTTTTTTTTTTTTGAGACGGAGCCTCAAGCTATCACCCTGGGTAGAGTGCCATGGCATCACAGCTCATAGCAACCTCCAACTCCTGGGCTCAAGCGAGTCTCCTGCCTCCGCCTCCCAAGTAGCTGGGACCACAGGTGCCCACCACAATGCCCGGCCATTTTTTGGTTGCAGCCATCA
>CAUYQV010068875.1:0-12139 GCA_963574575.1 Galagoides demidoff | reverse complement strand
TTCTTTTTTTTTCTTGTTCTTTTTTATTTGTTTTTTATCTTTTTTCAGGCTTCCTATTCCGAAACACACTACTGTTGCTGGGTGTGGGGGTGGGGGGGGGGGGGGCGGCGCGCGGTGCCTGTGCTTCAATACTCAGTGGTGGCAGCGTATGTTAGAAAATTATTTGAGACAAATTCATTCCTCTGAGAAGCAAACTCAAACAAATGGACCTGATGCTTTTCTAAACCCACTCTCAGTTTGTGGATATTAAATCAGTTTCCTGCTCTCTTTGATAAATGCTGAGACAGCAATCTGAACACCAAGCTTCTATCCAACAAAGCATAAATCCAATGAAAAGATCACTATTACGAGAAATTTCTGCAGCGGGGTTTATCCATTAATTTACTCTTCTGCTCTTTACCCAGAGAATACGGTTTCACAGTTTACTCCATTCCCCCAGCAGATCTTCTCGGAAGTAAATAAATACAGACACGCGTTTGCTGTTCCAGGAACAATCTTAGGTGGCCCCGAATTTCTCCTGCCACAGCAGAACAACTGCTTTGGCCGTAAGTTTTCAACACTGGTCTGAAAGAATTCCAAAACTCTCTGACATTTTTTCAATAATAAACCAAGCCACGTTTGGGTTTTCACCACCACCCTGTGTTGCGATTAAACAAACGTGGTGGATCCCACCTGGCCCAGAGAGCGCCAGGAGAGCTGAGACAGTTGCCCCTGTTAGATAATTGCTAACCTCCCTCTTTGGTTCGTACTCTAATCATTTTTGCATATTAGGTTTTTCTGTGTCAGCTTTCATTCCAACAAAATGTTTTACAACTCGAAACCCACTGTTCTGCCCCTTATTTTATAGCCTAGAAAACTAAAGTCCACAAGAGAAAATGATCTGTCCGAGGTGACACAGACCAGGATGGGAACCTACGTGAAAGGGGATCTGTGCCTACCACCGAGTCTACGGAATCCCAGGGCTCCTCGGAACACAGCTGAAAAACTGATGGGTCCTCCTGTTCAGTTCTTTCCTGGGGTATCATGTCCCTTGCACCAAATATCATGACACACATTTACGGCAGACACTATTACAGAAGAATGTCGAGTTTTCAGAGACAGCTCAGGAAGCACATCAAGATGAAGTTCCTCTCACTACCAAGGTTATCCATTTTCCGGCTTTGGCGCCTTAGATAGAGAAACGTCCTGACGTTTTATCCACCTTCTGCCCCCACGCCCCGCCCTGCATACTCCTTCTATGTGAGATACCCCCTCCCTATCTGTCATGTGTTTTCACTTTCCCCAGAAATACTGGCTTGACTTTTTCTAAGACATCCTGATTATCTTTCAAGTTTGATAAAAGCTTCTCGCTTTTGCCTCTGTTTTAATCCTTCTTGATTAGTTATCAGTATAGACAGATCTTGATGGAGCAATGTTTACAAACTCAACTCACTTAACGGCATCTCTCTTTTCCAAGTCATTATCCCCAGCCTCCACCAAGACTAAGCAGAGATCCACTCCACTTGGCCTTGCCTGTGGGAATGCCCTTTAACTCAGGCATTTCTGCTCCTCGGATCCCCTGCTCAGGAGACCCACTAAGTCAGGGATTCCTAAACCATCTAAGTTCACTTCAAATATCACAATGGGTCCAGTAATGCACAGCAAAAATGCATAACCTTTTACAATAGCAGGTAGGTTTATTCTGAATTTAAGAATAAAGCAAAACCAAGATTTCTCAGCTGCCCAACTCTTGGCACTTGGATTCATGAAGTTCTAATATTCTTCTGTCCTTCAAAGTTTCCGTTTTGGATGGATTATACAAGAAAGCAAGATGGGAAAAAATGTTAAACGTGCTTTCTAAGTTGCTCTATAACCTCTAGAGTTACTCAGGAGCTATTTGTGATAACATTTATTTGTTTCAATTTTGTCGTGCTTGGTTTATTTTTTCTTATTGTTTAATTCAACTGTAAAACATTTTTGCAGTGAATCAATTTTTTGTTTGTTTTGTTTGTTTTTTTTTTTTTTTAGCTCCTGGGCTCTCTAAAGCATTTTAGATCTTCAATTTTTTGCAAAAAAAATACTTAATTTTTCAATACATTTATCTTCAAATAAATCTATCATTAGCTAATAATAAGAGTTAACACTTGCAAATTATTTACAATGTGCTGAGTACTGCTCCCACCTTTTCATGTGGGTTAAATCATCCAATGTTCACAATAACCCTTTGATATAGTTAATATTATCCCCACTTTACAGATGATGAACTTGAGACTCCGTAACTTGCAAGGGTCACCAGCAAGGGGGAATCATAGTCCAAACCCAGGCAGTCCGGCTCCAGAGCACACACCCTTTACCACCAGGCCCTGCTGCCACTTGTATTTTTGTTATCTGCTGATGATCACACTTAGAGGCCAGAAGGCAACAGCCTTGAAGAGACTGATAACAATCACACTATGAGGGAAAGACTGAGAAAACTGGGTCAGTTTTCTCAGGAAAAGTCCAATTCCATGCAGGAAAAAGTCATCTCAGACTGGGGTGGAATTATCTAGCACACAAACACAACATTTACATTGATGTTGTGCCGTGTGGTCTTTGGCTTTAGTAAAAGCCATTATTTCAAAGATGGGTGCAGCATCATGGCGCAGATGGCCAGGGCTGGTTGCCGGTAGCACGTTTTATGATGCATTATTTATAGATGCTGTGATGTCATTCTAGCAGAGACTTTTTCTAGTCATTAATTCCTTAAAAACCCATCTCAGAAAGCACCTGCAACACTCATCAGGACTGAGTGTCCACAGTAAGGGTTTCTGCTATTCATTTGCAGGAAGGTCTGTATAATGAGGCTGCATAGATAATAACCCCAAGTCAAATCATTCCATAGTAACATCTCAATATCCAGCTTCCTCAACATTGGAGTGGATGTATATCCTCAAAGCATATGTCTAACCCCCAAACTCACAGTATATTAAAAAAATTTAAAAGTAAATGCTCAAGTCCAAGAAAAAGCAGAGACATCAATCCTAAATTCTAAAGTGGTTTGGTACAGTGCACATACCCACTCTCTAGTCCTTTAAAATACTCTATATGACAATGAAGTTTCAAAGAAAGTACACAACCCACAGAACTTATTTAAAGCATCTTGTCACCTAGACCACATCAAGTATATTACATTAAAAAAAAAAAAAAAAGTCATCCCATCCTAGAAAGTCAGTTTGTTACAAGTGGTCATCTGTGTATGGCCGGGAGAAAGTGGGTCATGGAAACACTGTATCTAAATATTACTTAAGTATTTATCAACCCCAGTGTCTAGCTTCGGAGAATAACTACTACCCTGCAGGTGTACAATTCCCCTGCTGCGGAGATTTGATGAAACTGCAGTTAGCAGAAAATAATGATAAAAGAGGAAAAGTTTTCAAATAATCATAATAGCCAGCATCCAAGACAGAAGTAGGAAAACAGGTTGCCGTGGGTTGGCTCAGCTCAGGAAGGGCATGGCGCCACTTTTGCACCAGGGCTCCGTCCTCTAAGAAAGTCAAGTGCACATGGTAGTCCTTCCAAGGTCACCTGTGCCCTCTGGTCTGCACCATGCACTTCCCCCAACCCCCGCCCTCCCCCAGGGCCAGGGCTGCGGTGATGGGCAACCTGAGGACATCTCCTAAAGGGGGTGGGGGCCCTTCCTTACGTTCCATGCTCAGGGGTCCACCTAAGAAGTTCCACTCCGATGCCTTCTCAGAGACGCTTTGCACAAGAAAGGCAAGGGCTGCTGGGCTGCCAGGCTCTGGAGCACCCTTGGGTCCAAAGGAAAAACAAGCCTCAACATCCTCTTTTGAGTGGACCAAACAACAGATGGCCACTTGTTTCTAGTTTCTACCACGGGGAAGGAAATAAGAACACCAAACTGTTATTTGTAGCCTCCTTAGAATCCCCACTTTCTAGGCAGGGGCCCAGAAAAGAGAAAATGACCCAGGCCCTGTCCTGAGAATAAAGACCCTGTCACTGATTCTCTCCTCTTCCCAGAAGGCTGTACTTCCTCTCGGCCAGACATTTGTGCATAAATGTGCCCTCACTCTCCACTTCAATATTCCTGCCCCTACCTCAAGGCAAAATAAGTGACTTTTCTCCTCCAGTAGCAGTCACGGAGACCCTGTACTGCTTGAGAGAAAAGGCTGTGTCCTCCTCAGCGTCAGCAGAGTATCTGGCTCTCATGTATATATTTTATAATAAATATCTTCCAAGGAGTGAACAAAGTTGGGCACGAGGCTAAGGGACGGAGGGGGACAACAGCTAATACAAATAGTTGACATTTACTGAGCACTTACTAGACCCCATCTAAACTTCACAACTATCCTTGGGGGTCAGTTCCATCACTGGCCCCTTTTCACAGACGAGGAAACTGAGGCACAGAGAGGATAAGTAACTTGCTACAAAGCAGCCAGGAAGGAAATGGATGAGCAGTTCGTCTGGCTGCCGAGCATGGGAAGAAACACACAGTGAAAGGTGCAAGAAATGAAAGGCAGGCCCTTGTTCTCAAGGAACTTAAACTGAATTGAGAAGACAAGATCAGGAGTTCCCAGGCGGCCACCTGGACACAGTGCCACCAGCTGACATGAAGTTTTCTTCACCAGCCTGGGAAGAAAGGAGAATAAGGATAAGAGAAGACTTGCCAAGTGAGCTGTGTAGATAGAACAAGCACACTCTTGGGTTGCTGCCTTGTTTTTGTTTTGAAATAGAATTGCATTCACTTACATGGCCGAGAGAGAAATAAAATGGTTCCTTCCTGTTGGGAGAGGCCGTGCTCTCAGGTGCAGAGGCCTGGGGGACCTAGAGGAGCTGGCCTCCTGGAGCAGGGAGACTCAGGCACTGGGGCAGGGTGGAGGACACTTGGGGAGAAGGGGGAGCATCTAGCCCCCATCCTGGCAGAGTGGACAGAGGGAAATGGGCCTGGGAGGGAGGGCAAGCTGGATCAGGGGTTCCTGGGCACCAGGCAGAGGGCAGCAAGGCTGACCTAACCGTGCTTGGCACAGTCTCTGACAGATGCAACTGACTTGGAAGGGAAATTTATCCCCAGAAGGCTGCAGGGAACTGCTTCAATCCAGCAGATGTCTCCTGACAGCTCTTATCAAGGGGCCGCCGCTGTTGCCTGCCCAGGCCCCTCTGCTCCCACTGCCACCCCCGGGCAGCTGCGGCAGGGAGCTATCAGGGGGAAGCAGAAGAAACTCATGAGAATAAATTTAGTAAAAGCTAAAAGGCAAGTTCCCAGAGCCCAGTGTCAGGGGGCCCCAGGGCTTACTTAGCCCAGAGAGGGAAGTGACTCAGTTCACCTAGGAAGCCTAGAAAATGGTCAAGCCAGGCAGGCATCTGTCTAGCTTTCCAATTTTCTAACAACGAGAAAAGGAGACAGCAGACCAGATACAGATCAGTGGAGGCAAATAAAGCCCCATGAGCCCCTCATACCCAGCGGGTCCCGCAGACGCTGGTGGGCTGACTACACCTGATACAGCAGTGCCCCTGGCCTGGCCCAGCCTCTGTGTCCCTGTGGGCCAGGCCCCAGCTTGCTGGAGGCTGGGACCAGGGATGTTCTGCTGAGAAAGTTTCCCCAGCTGCCAAGACTGCCCGTTGCTGGCTTGCTAAAACAAAGACATTAAATTGCTATGTAGACTGTCATCTTTAAATAAAACTTAAGCCCAGCAATAAATCAGAAACCATTCCCAAGGGTTTAATGGGATAATGTACCACAGGCACCCGTGGAAGGCCAAGGCGTGCTTGGCAGGGTAGGAATTCCCCTGACGGGTCACCCCTTGCTCTGGCTATGAGGATGGGGTGGGGGTGGGATGGCTTCAGATTTGCTCTTCAGGTGGGCACATCCCAGGTATCATCAACAATGCAAGTCGTGAGGGGCAGGGTGAATGGACAGAACCCTTCAAGGGGGCCTCTTGTCGCAGCAGCATTAGAATCACCTGGGTGCTCCCCACCCCAGGAGTGAATCAGTGGGGGGGGGGCCTGGGAAGCTGCATTTTAGCAAGTTCTTCTTTAACCCCGTGTGATTGGTGGAACACACTTTGAGAAAACTTGGAGAGGAGAATAACAGAATGCCACTTTGAATCTTGGAAGGTGGGGTTGGGAACTCAAAGCCCTCAAAAAGACTTTGCTGAAAAGTAGGAAAGAAAAAAGAAAGAAAGTAGGAAAGGTCTAAAGTAGAAGGAGCTTAGGGAGACAGGACTGCAGCCAGGCCCAAATCGGGGGTCTGCAGGGACAGATCCAGGTTTGGTGGGGCCTGAAGCTTATACCATTTGGGAAGCCTGTTTAAGAAAAATAATTCAAAATTGTAAAATATATGTATCAGCACAGAGTCCCCCCAGAGATCACTTGTCTGGCTTCCCAATACCTTAGCCTCTGGGCCCACATTCTCCCTTTCAACTCCTTTCCCCAATGCTGGGTGGTAATGACCAAGCAGGAAGGAGCTCGTGTCCTTTCCCATTATAGGAACAGAATTCCAACTTAAAGTCTCCAAGAAAGTAGGGATCTTGGAGCCCAGGTATCCAATGCCAAGCCATAATGTTTAGAGCTGACCCTGCTATCAGTGACGTAGCCATATTTCATTAAAGGTGGCTTAAAATTTGCTGCCCTGAAACAATCTGTTCCCTAAACCTGCCCGCAGTCTTTCTGGTGTGCAACTGGGCCATATGCAAATGCACCCAAATCCACACATCTTCCATGATTCAATGGTTCTATTTGTGATTCTTAAACCTCAAAATGAGCCACAGCAATAAGTAATCTGTACAGACGTTATTCATAGCATCTCTACTTATAGGAAAAGGGAGAAAAGATAAAAGCTAGGAACTACTTCACTTCTACTATGTGCCAGGCATTGTACTAGGGGCTTCATATGTTTTAGTATATTTAATCCCACAACTCCATGAATACTACTTCACAGACAGGGAAACTGATGCACAGGAGTGCTGGTATTTCTCCAGGGGACAGTCTTGAGTTTCAGCATTTGCCAATTTCCATGGCATAAATAGCCCACCCTAGAGAATCCCCAGCTATCTGTGGTTTAGCTACCAGTTCCCAAATTTCCTGAAGATTTAAAGTGGCTCTTATAAGACAGCCTGAGCCAGTTCCAGGATAGCATTGCAACGGAGACACAGAGAAGTCGAGTTAAGTTGCCAACATTACTTGCTGAATGACGAAGTCAAGGTTAGAACCAAGAATTTAACTCCAGAGTCTAGGATCTGACCACAGCTCCATAGGCCTGGGCCAGTGATAGGGAACAGCTGACATTAATAACCACCAGGGAGTCCTTAGACTCACAGGCAACACAGGAAGGATTACAGGACCACTAATACTAATGGAGCACTTACAGCATGCTGGGCAACCCCGTAAGATCTGTACAATAACCCTATGAAGTGCTGCATTGCTAGGCTTTCCCTAAATATTAAATGAAGTGATTTGCATAATTTGATAGGTGGGGGACAGGCTCCGATTAAGTGCTTAAATAAATGGGTAGCTATTACTATTCCCATTTTGCAGATATTCTGCACAGAGGTTCCACAGCTATAAGTGGTGGAAGTGAGATTCTGAGCCAGCCAGTTGGTTCTAGACTTTTAGTCACAATGTCCCTCAGAAACATGATATTAGGTGAAAAAAGAAAACGGACCCGCATACTCATATGCAGACTCAAAGTGGGCAGGAGGGGGAGGCAGACGGGGCGGGGGGGGGGATTTCTCCATCATCTAAGAGTGACTTGGGGGCAAGTTACCCAACAGCTTCTGGCTTCAGTTTGTTCCTTGGTCTCCCACCGGGTTGGCCTAACGGTGAAAAGAGAATTCACAGAACGCAGTGAGCTAAACCCCTGGCCAAAATTAAGCGCTGGATAGGTCGTGGCTATGATTATGAACAAAAAAAGACAAGAGAATTGTAAAGAAGAACAGGGTTTCATCTTTACCGTGGGTTCTTTGTCATATAAAACTGCCTTAAACTGTGGCTCGGGCTGGTCCAGCGTGACAGCCAGAACTTCACTGAAACGGTTTACAGATGCGCCTTCTCCATCCTGGAGCTCGGCGACCTTCGCGGGCCCCACCTTTCTGCTCCGCGCTGCAAAACTGAAGGTCTCCGGTGTCCCAGGCCCCGCTGCCCAGCCGGGTGCTTGAGGTCCAGCCGCGCCTGCAACTGGCGCGCACGGGCACTGTTCCCACCCACGCCCGCCGCGCAGGGAACACCTCCAGACCGGGGTGAAACCCGCCCGCCCTTCTGCTTTCGGAATCCAGATCCTACGCTACCTCCAAACTTTGGGAGTATTTTGGTCTCCCTTTTCTCCCAGACCATCACTAAAAAGAAAACTTGTTGTTCCCCTTTTCACCCAAACTTCCTCCCCAGGCGCCTCCCATGGCTCTGCGCTCCCCTCGCGGCTGGGACCGCTGGCGCCGGGCGCAGCGGGGAGAAGCGGCGCGGTTGGCCGGGCTCCCGTCGAGCTGCATCGCCAAGCCGCGCCCGAGCCCGGGAAGGAAGGAAGGATGCCCGGCGCTCGGCTTACCTGACGGCGGCCGCTTCCTGCTCAGCCGGCTCACGGCGCGGTTAAACATCGCCGCGGACGCCGGGGAGGAAGGAGCTGCAGCCGTGCGGCTCGGCTGAGCAGCCGGAGGAAGGCGAGGAGGAGGAGGGCGAGGGGGAGGAGCCGCGCGGCACCGCCCCGACCCCCGCCCTGCCGCCCTCCTCCCCGCGAGGCGCCGCGTGGCGCGCTCGGTGCGCCCGTACAGTCCGCCTCGGCGGGGCCCTTGGTGCCCGGACGGGGCGGGACGTCCCCGGCCGCCCCCAATTGCCCGGAGCGGGCCCCGCGCCAGCTGGGGACTTAGGCGCCCCTGGCAAGGCGGTCAGCTAGCCCGGGGCCCTCGCCGCGCAGCGGGGCTCGTGAGAGATGCTGCCCCGCCCTGCTGCCACCTCCCGCCCTCTCCCTGCAGCCCCGGGGAGAGGGCTAGGCTCGCGGGGCGGCGGGCGGGGGTCCCCTCCGGGATCACAGGCCGGGAAGCTGAGACCTCGCAGATCTCCCCATTTTGTGCGCGACTCGGCCTGTGGCCTCGGTTTCCTCGCCCCTGGAATGGGAATCCCCGTGCGCTCGAGCCCGCCCGCTCCTGCGCGCGCCGGGCCTTCCTACGCTGCCAGGGCGGGCGGGGAGTCCCCGGGGCCGGCGAGCCCAGCCGCCGGTGGGCGCCCTCTCCCGGCCCGCGCCGCGCCGCACCCGCGCGTTCTCCCCGTGGCCTTGAGCTCCAGGGGTAGGCCTCTGGGATTTCTGCAGGAGCCCCTCAGGTTTCAGCGCGGAGCTGCGCTCTGTCCGCACACTTGCGCGCCCGGGGCACTTCTCTAACTTTAGGGACTCGTGGGCGCAGCTCCAGCAGCCTCAAGGACCAACATCGCTTAGGTCCCCACTGCGTTCTCCTCTCGCACACCCGGTCACCTGCTTGGAGCCGGGCGCTCTACTCTCCTCTGTTATTTCATTTCTTCAACAGAACTGCCCAAGAGGGGGGTGTCATTAGCCCCATTTTCTTGAACATGTGGTTTGCAAGGAATTGTCTTTCTGGCAAATTTTATTTTTCTCCTTGTGTATCTGGCTTTGTCTCCAAATTGGTCTTTATTTTTAGCTGTACTAATTGCTATTTTTCTAAACTGTTCCCCAGTCGTTCCCCCCCCCACCATTCTTTTGCAGTATTTTCACTAGTTGGCACTTTCTTTTGTATCTGCTATTCTGTGCGTCCTGTTCTGTCCACTTTTCCTCTCTCCCTCCAGCCGCCCCACATCCCAGTTCCGCGCCATGTCTGTCCTGTGGTCGCTTCTTGTTTGGTTCTCAGCCCTTCTGTGCACTCGCCCTGGATTTCCAGGCTCCTGAAGGTTACACTGGAAACGACCACGTGACCATGAACAGGGTTAGAACTCAACCCGAGCAGCCCGACCTTAAAAGACCGATTCCTCCTGTTGGCCCACTCTAGGGACAAGCTTCCACTCCGTGGTAAGGGGATCAGGCTGCGACACTTGAACTATAAACGGGACTTTCACGTTTTGTAAAAGTAGAATTTTAAATCCTGGCCGAGTCCTGGATACAAATGAAGTCATTGCATTTTCATAACAGTAACAAGGGAATTTGTGCAGAAATTCCCACCAGAAAACTTCCCTGGCACCAAATTACAAATCTTAATGCAGGAAATCGGGGCACGGGAACCAAGGGGTAAAGTTAGGCACCGCCAGCTGAATGTTGTGCTATGCTGGTTTCCAGGTATCCTCTTGTGCCCTGAAAAACTGGCTTCAGTCAGGCTTACAAATCCCACCTGAGCTAAGAACCCCAGGCCTCCTAAATAAAAGGAAAATATAAGAGCTTCAAATCACTGTGTCCTATTAGAATATCAGACAGTAAGGGCAAAAAATAAGGACGTGTGTAACCATGTCTTAGCAGGTTTAATGTAGACAGTTTAAAATTTACGTTTGGGACATTGAAAGACTGTCCTCCTGAAATTGCTATAAATGCCTTTTTTCAGCATCTAAACATCAGGACTGGTGGGGTAGCTCACGCCTGTAATCCTAGCTCTCCAGGAGGCTGAGGTGGGTGGATTGCCTGAGCTCAAGAGTTTGAGACCAGCCTGAGCAAGAGCGAGAAATAGAAAAATTACTCAGGCATTTGTAGCAGGCGCCTGTAGTCTCAGCTACCTGGGAGGCTGAGGCAGGAGGATCACTTGAGCCCTCGAGTTTGAGGTTGCCATGAGCTGGGCTGATGCCACAGCACTCTGGTGAGACTGTATCTCAAAAAAAAATTAAGTGTCTAAAGATCAAAAAGCCTGTTTTCATTGTATACCATGCAGGAGATTAAGTATGAAGCCTCACAGCTTACAAGTTTCTCTCTCTCTCTCTCTCCCTTGCACACACACACATACACACCCCTGCTAAGTTCTGCCCATGGTTTCCATTTGGATTGAAGGTGCTTCCCATCTGATTAGATTTGCTCCTGTGTAAGTCCAGCACCCACCCGCCTTCTCTAGCCGTCTCAATCAAGCCTTCCCAAGCAAACCACTGTAGCCAATTTGGGGAAGACAATGAGCAGTTCAGCACCTTTGTCCCCCTGCTGGTCTCACCTTTGGTTCAACAACCTTCAGATCAGGCAAGAAGCAAGAGCCCCAGCTGTCGTCCAGTGAAGCAGAATTCCAGCAGCATCATTGAAAATACCACATTCTGGAGTTCAGTATTTTCTATTCTACTCAGAAACTTCAAAATGTTGGTCAGCTGTAAATACATTATAGAGTCTCTTTCTTACAGCCAGAATATGTACAACAGGACTATTCGAGGTCATTTGGAGCCAATGAGGTGTAGTAAAATAAATAAATAAGTGCCTGACTTGAGGTCAAGCGACTGGGGCACCGACCCTTACCCTTACATCACAGCCTCAGGGGACAGGACGAGGAAAGTATGCCACCTATTCAATTACAATGAACAAAAAAGCATCTGGCATAGTGCCCAGCACATGTTGGTACACAAAAAATTACTGGAGTCTGAATTATTCCCCCTACAATGCCATTTTGATAAATGATCAACTTTATCCTATACACAGTCAGAAGTTGAATTTTTTTAATTATAGGAAGGTGGCAGGATTAATGATGGTGTGATTCTCATGGTGTAGCTGTGGCATGAAGGGCAGGGGAAGGGAAATCAGTACAGCCTCTCTGGAAAGCAAAGGAGGCAGATGAGTTGAGATGCATATTTGGCAATATATGTAAGAGTCTCCAAAACGTTCATACCCTTTGGACTGGTGAATAAATTCTACAACTGGCAATTTGTGCTCAAAGAAGAACAAATGATGCAAAAGTTTATATGTAAAATTAAACATCAACGCTTCTTTTTATCAGTGCTTTTATAGTAGCTAAAAATGCCCATTAAGAGAATGACTAGGCTCGGCACCTGTGGCTCAATTGGCTAAGGCGCCAGCCACGTACACCTAAGGTGGCGGGTTCGAATCCCCAGCCCGGGCCCACCAAACAACAATGATGGCTGCAACCAAAAAATGGCCAGGTGTTGTGGTGGGCACCTGTGGTCCCAGCTACTTGGGAGGCGGAGGCAGGAGACTCGCTTGAGCCCAGGAGTTGGAGGTTGCTATGAGCTGTGATGCCATGGCACTCTACCCAGG
>CAUYQV010068870.1:0-16039 GCA_963574575.1 Galagoides demidoff | reverse complement strand
TGAAGTTTTCAAATCCAAGATTGGCATAAAAATCATAGAACTTGAGGGATGAAGAATCAGTGATCTCCCAGTGAAGGGCAGGAGCACTGCTGGGAAGTTGGCTGTGTCTCTGCTCCCATAATCTACTGTAGTAAGGGTGACAGTTTGGTAAATTTGCAATAGGCCATGAACCCAGGATGAGAAACTGAGCACAAGAAAGAGTCAGATGATTAGGAGACAGCACAGCAAAGAGAAATCAGGGTAAAGGAGAAATGCCTTAGTTTCACTTCCTGTGGTGTCAGAAAACTGTGGTTAAAAATGGTTGGGAAAAAATGGGAAATTCTATAAGAAAACCAATTTACTTGTGTTAAATTATGCCCTATTTTGAATAGGTCAGGTCTACATCCTGCCTGGGATGTGAATTATCCCCTTTTCCAGCGTAAATCCCCTTGGTGGCTTAGAAGCCACCTCCTTTATCTGGTCACCGGTTGCTGTATGATTCTGCCTGTGTTCAAGTCATCCTTATTTTACTTCATAAGACCTCTAAAGTGCAAAAATAGTGATGTGAACACGGTGTTACAAGAATTTGTCTATTTAATTACTAGTTATTATTATTATATTTCTCTTACTGTGCCTATTTTATAAAACTTTATCATAGTAAGTACTATTGTACCCCTGCAACCTGAAAGTATAGACTCAGACCCCACTTAAGTGCAATTAATCGGAAATTTAGTAAATCTGTGCAGGGGACTGCTTCTCCGAGTCAGTCTGTCCCAGTAGAGGGCAAGCTGCCTTATATAATTTTTGTGCAAGCATACTACAAAAGCGAAATGTGGCTGGTTGTGGGTGTGGTTACAGCTTGGGTAGTCATGGATACAGCAATGGTTACAGTTATGTAACCATGATTATTACAGCCTTGATTGACAATGGATATATCTTAAATCATGATGGATATAGTTATGTACCCATGATTAATACAGCCTTGGTGGATTTCCACCATTGTTCATCCACTGAGAACTTGGGGGGTTTTTATGAAACTTTGGGCTTCCTATGCTTTGACTCTGGGGGGCATGGGAATGTACTGGGAGAAGCTGGGAGAGAGGGCAGAGTAATGGTAGTGGGTGGTGGAAAGAGGGTGGGAAAACAGGAGAGGCGAGGGAATGGGTTGGGAGTGCTTATAGCAGTATATATAGCAAAAGTCATGGCATTTACAGAGTTTCTTCAAATCTGTGGATCCAGAATGAACTGAGTATCTTGAAACACATCCCTGGTGGATTATGGGATCCACTATACATCAAGCTTCACCACTCAGAATCAGTGTCACCATCTACTTCATCACTAAGAATGTGTCTAACATCCAATAAGTTCCTTAATGTAGCCAAGAACGATCATATAAAAATTGTGGGGCTACTTATTTTGATAATGCATATAGTTACCGGATATGTAAATTAAATTTTAATTGTTTGGCACAATGTCTAGAACATAAGTGTATAAGTTAATATTTATATTTATTATCATTATTTCAGACCTTAGTCAATGATCATGCAGTTAGCAGAAGGAAATCAGAGTTCTGGAGTCACCTTTATCCTCTTGGGCTTCTCAGAATATGCCGACCTTCAGGTGCCTCTGTTTCTGGTGTTCCTGACCGTCTACATGGTCACTGTGCTGGGAAACTTGGGCATGATTGTGATCATCAAGGCCAACTCCAAACTTCATACTCCAATGTACTTTTTCCTCAGCCACCTGTCCTTTGTTGACTTCTGTTATGCTACCACAGTGACACCCAAACTGCTGGAGAACTTGGTTGTGGAAGACAGGACCATCTCCTTCACAGGATGCATCATGCAGTTCTCCTTTGCCTGCACATTTGCAGTGACAGAAACTTTCATGTTGGCCGTGATGGCCTATGACCGATATGTGGCAGTTTGTAACCCTCTGCTCTACACAGTGGTCATGTCCCCAAAGCTCTGTGCATCCTTAGTGGCAGGGCCCTACACGTGGGGAATAGTCTGTTCCCTCACACTCACCTATTTTCTCTTGACATTATCCTTCTGTGGCTCTAACATCCTCAACAATTTCATCTGTGAGCTCTCTGTCATCATCTCTGTCTCCTGCTCTGACCCCTCCATCAGCCAAGTGCTTTCTTTTGTCTTTGCCATGTTTGATGAGGTGAGCAGCTTGGGAATCATCCTCACTACTTACATTCTCATCTTTGTCACTATCCTGAGAATGCCTTCTGCTGGTGGGCGCCAAAAAGCTTTCTCCACCTGTGCTTCCCACCTGACTGCCATCACCATTTTCCATGGGACTGTCCTGTTCCTTTATTGCGTACCCAACTCTAAAAACTCATGGCTCATTGTCAAAGTAGGTTCTGTGTTTTATACGGTCATCATCCCCATGCTGAATCCTTTGATCTACAGCCTGAGAAACAAAGATGTAAAAGAGAGTGTCAGGAAGTTGATGAATCACCAAATACAATTTTGTTGAGCACTTTCATCCCCAAAAGGATCAGATTTAGTATGTTGAAGTGTGTTAAATCTTTCTAATAGAGGGGATGATTCAAATTATTTAAATAATTCAGCAGAGCTTTGAATTTATTACAGTAAAACTTTACTTAATCATTTGATTTAGTGTTCAGAAAAAAATAGCTGTGAGTCATATGTGAAGTAGGCATTACAAGTGGGATGGATATTGTCCCTTCAACTATTTATATCCACTGAAACTCTCAGAAGTAAACATATTCTTGAATAATATTATCAGAGATAAAATTGAGTAAGGACTGAGATGAGATAATGATGGATTCAGGTGATCCCTAAGTCCAGTGAGTGTGTCACTATGGAAAAGTAAATGATGATATGGAGCTATACAGAGATGAAGGCCACATGACAGTACATGTGAATCCACAGTTTGCTGCCACAAACTAGGGGGAAAGAAGAAATTCTCCCCACCTCTTTCAGATGGAGCCTTGTCTTTCCAGAACATTGATTTCAGACTTCTTGTCTCAAGAATTGTGAGAAAATAAATTTCCATTCCAAATGGGTGATAATTTTTTATGATAGGAAAACAATGCAACAAAAAAAATAATAAACCATGAAACCTGAACATCTCAACTTGCACGATGGCAGAAAGAATCATTTTAAAATAGTAGCCTTCAACTAAATTTTAGCAATGAGAATTATTAGAGTTACAGAGGAAATCTAAAAAGCTATAGAGGAATAGGGGTGTGCATTTGGAAGGGTCATAACAGTCTGGGCACTTTCTCTAAACATCTACTAAGTTCTTTGTTACTTTCTCCTCAAGAATGTCCTAACATTTATTGCAATATAGAACATGATGTTAAACATGACTCCAAATATCCATTGTAAATATTGATTATATCTGATGTTCCTGGAAGTTTACCAAGGGAGAAATAATCACTTGTTAATCTTCATAAATATCACAGATAAACTCATCCAATTTTTTTGTTTAAATTGTGTCTATTACCACAATGGGCATCATGATAAATTTCAGAAAAAATTTTTATAATCCTTGCTTTGATTTTAAAGGTAATAATTACTTGATTGCACTGTTTATCTGTACAGAATGATATTTTCCTGCCAGGCATGGTTGCAAATGTTTTGATTCTGATACTTTACATTTTTCATTTATGTGTTTGTATTAAACCAGTAACTGACTGAGTTAGAAAAAAGAATCAAAACATTCCTCCATTTATCTCTTGCTTATCATGGTTTTTGTCATACAAAAAGATTCCCCAGGACATGCGCTGTGTAGGCACCTGATATTGCGGCTTCATGTCACCTGAGTGATTGTATATTAATCATTTCCCCAGAGTTACCTAATCATAACTTTATCTCATAATTTTAAATTTATATCACCAAACCTTGTCTTATGTGAGCAGACAGACAATTATATGATATAAAGTAGAAATTTATTTTTAATTTTTATTAGTTTTAAACTCTGGATCACAAGTAACTTGACCATATTTCTGGCTAGTTACTAAGGCCCCAGATAATGCAACTGCAAGTTTGTTCACTTTGGGAAATGAAATAAAAACTGACAACTTAAAGGTCACCATGGATCGTGTATTTCTCTGTGTGTTGTATGTGTGGGCTACTTAAGGATGTCAAATATATAATCTTCTTTCAACATATTTATAAAAAATTAAATATTATCAATTATTATGCTATAGAAAAATGTACTACATTCCTCCTGGTTCATTAGCTTGTATGTGGAGAAAAGGTGAGTTGTCTTTTGTCTTTGTATTATTCATTAAAGAGGAAAAAGATGATAAAGGACCACATAGAAAAATGAGAAAAACATAAATGTTTTTCATTTATTTTTTAATTAACTAAAATATCTTACTACATCACCAGAATTTCCATGAAATCAAAGGTAATCACAATGAGTTATTTTTAGAATTTAATATACATTGGAAAGGTCTAGAAGGTGCAAAATGCAGATTCTGGTACAGTGGACCTGTCTGCATTTCTAGCAGATGTCTAGGGATGCTGTGTTACTGAAACTTGTACCACACTCTGAAGAACAAGAATCTAAACAAACGTATACATTTATTTTGTTTTTTTGTCAAGGTTAATATATGGGTACTTAGGATTAGCTCACATCTTTTGCTTTTGTTAGGAAAGGCTCTAGTTGTATTGGAGTCCTTCACCCAGGAGGTATATACCATATACCTCTACTCTGTATGCATTCAGTGGGAGATTCATAACCCTTGTTCCCTCCTTCTTGAATTTAATTGCATTTTTCTCTTGTGTGGGCCTGTAGCTGTTTATCTACTTGCTTAAAATTAGTATTGAGTACATGGGATGCTTGTTTTTCCATTCTTGAGATATATTACTAAGGAGAAAGTTCTTCAACTCTATCCAGGTAACAAAGATGTAAAGTCTCCATCTTTTCTATGACTGAATAGTATTCTATGGTACACACATAACACAGTTCATTAATACATTCATGGGTTGATGGGCACTTGGGCTGTTTCCACATCTTTGTGATTGTGAATTGAGCTGCTACCCAGAAGAATAGTAAGTCTCTTTCTGAGTATGATTTTATTTTTGAACCAATAAATTTTCTAAGCAGACAAAGCAGTTGTAGCAGGCTTGCTATCATGGTCAAATGATAAAGGGGAAGCCATTTATTAAGATAGTGTGAACAACAATGAAAGATTAAAGTGTATCCACCCAGGCCCACTTGATACTGGGGAGATTGTATTCATTATGGGTTCTCATCATTATTACTATCTGGGGATGGTGATGAAGAATTTAATGGTGGGAACTCATGGAGTTGAGTATGGAGCCCAGAACTAGTTCCAACTAAGGCTGAGGAACTGGAGAAAATCATAGTTTTCCATAGAAAATCAGAGAATCATATTAAACTTTGATATGAAAGTGTGTATTAGTTTAAGGCACTAAGACAGTAGTAATTTATTGTGTGCCACAAAAAATGAATACAAATGACCCATAAAGCTGTGATATTTGAGCAGCTCTTGTGCAAAATTTGACTTCTATGCTATTCCTGGTTGCAGAGAAGTCAATGTTGCATCATGCCAATCCTCATGGGTGACTGATAACGTGGATAATGGAGTTATGGACCAAACAAGGCCAGGACATCTATAACAAAAATCCTGTGCCCTGTAATAAACAGCTTTTAGTGTTCTTTAGTAGAGGGTATAACAAGACAAACATTAGTGAATTTTTCAGGAACCTATGCATATGTAAATGTAGGGGAACCAGTAATTTTAGAGAGTTAAACCTGTTCCCAAAATACATCTGTTTTTTTTTTAAGAAGGTGTGGAAAATATATATATATGTATTTTTTTTTTATTAAATGATAACTATGTACATTAATGCAATTCTGGGGTACAGTGTGGTGTTTTCATATACAATTTGAAATATTTTCATCAAACTAGTCAACATAGCCTTCATGTTATTTTCTTAGTTATTGTGTTAAGACGTTCATGTTTGGCTCGGTGCCTGTGGCTCAAGTGGCTAAGGCGCCAGCCACATACACCTAAGGTGGCAGGTTCCAATCCAACCCAGGCCCACCAAACAACAATGATGGCTGCAACCAAAAAAATAGCTGGGTGTTATGGTGGGTGCCTGTGGTCCCAGCTACTTGGAAGGCAGAGGCAGGAGATTCGCTTGAGCCCAGGAGTTGGAGATTGCTGTGAGCTGTGATGCCACAGCACTCTACCCAGGGGGAGAGTTTGAGGCTCTGTCTAAAAAAAAAAAAGAAAAGAAAGAAAAAAGACAGTCATGTTCTACTCTTAAAAAGATTCAGTTGTATGCTTGTAAGATAAACCATAGAAGTGATCCTTCCAATCACCCACCCTCCCCATATTCTTAAGCTGTTATTAGGTTACAGATTTCATATGAAAGATATAAACAAATTTCATAATAGGGCTGTGTACATTGGATACTTTTTCTTCCATTCCTCTGTTACTTTGCTAAGAAGAACACTTTCCAGCTCCATCCATGTGAACATGAAGAAATACAAAGTTTCCATTTTTCCTTATGGCTGCATAGTATTCCATGGTGTACATATACCACAGTTTGTTGATCCATTCGTGGATTGATGGGCACTTGGGCTTCTTCCATGACCTGGCAATTGTGAATTGGGCTGCAATGAACATTCTGATACAAATGTCTTTGTTGTAATGTGATTTTTGGTTCATTTACTTTCAATAAATTCATTTGTTTATATACTCATTAATTTTAAAGATATTTTAAAGTATATAAATACACTACGTGTATTAAATACAAAATCATGATAAAAGTTTATGTGTAATTCTAGTGTTCTAAACCATTGTAGGATGACTATATTTCAAAACGTCACTATGTATCCAATAAATATATACAAGCATTATATGTCAATCTAAAAAGAAAATTAAAAAATGAAATAAATGCACACACGAGAGGAATATATAATGCAATGTGAATACTCAAGTTTTTGTATAGGTAAATTTAGAATAAATAAACTTAAAATAAATAAATAAATAAATTTAGAATAAACTTCCTTTGAAGACACAAAGTATGACCTGTACAGGAGGGACAGAAAGGTGGTGTGTGTTTTTGTGGGGCATATGTGTCTATGTGGTGTGTGTGTTTACAGAGGTGGAAGAAATTTGTTAAATACCAGAAAGGTTACACTGTCTACCTAGACCACTTTCCTGGTCAAGAAATGGGGGCCAGGAGAACTTAAACTAATGTCTTAAGTTGAAGTCACAGAGTTTGTTGGTGGCAGAACAAACCCAGAGGACAGATCTTATTCTCAGGTTAGGTCTCTTCTCTCACTTCTGCTCCTTCTTTTTATTTGTATTATTTAAATTTGTTCACAGCTCATTTGTGGAATGACATATGTATGAGACTTCTGTTGGCCTGTTATGCTTGATGTTAAGATTATTGGGGGGACACCTCGACTAAAGGCAGGACATTTTATTCAGGTGTACCAGCTATTTGTGCTGTAGCATGCTCCAAAGTCTAGGCCTTCAGTTTACAGGCCTGTGGCTTCCTTCCTGTGAAATCTGTAAGACTTTTTCTCTTCCATCCTGATGTTTGGTAAGGCTGACGGAACTTGGTTCACCGTAAGAGGGGCTGTCCCTGTAACTGCCTTTTGGGTGCTGATGGCACATAAGATAACGGGATTCTTCTGTCTTCTAAGCCATGAAAAGCAGCTGTGATTCTCCTTGCAAGGTTTGTGTGTCTATTTCTACTCTTCCTCAGCATTTCTTAGTCTTTCTCACTTTCCTGTCATTATTCTGATAGATATTTAACTTTTCTGAATGCTTTCATCTTCTTTGAGATATCACATAGGACCTGCCCCTATAATTGCCATTTCTTCCTATCTATCATTCTTCACTTAGACAAACTTATAAATAGTCATCAAAATAATTCAGGTTATATTCTTCAGTAGTATAGAAGGTAAGTATTATGTTTCAAATTAATTAGTCCTGCTTGTTCAGTAGGTCAGATTCTCCATATCATTATAGTGATAGGCAGATAGCAGAATCCATGTAAATACTCATTTTCTCTTTTTAGACATGACAATAAGAAGAATTCTTGCCTTTTCTTTTCTTTTTCACTACATAAGTATGAGCTCAGGTTATTTATTTTAAACCTATAATTCAATATTTCCAACTAAGTATTTTTATGAAAGAACCCATGATTGCATTAATATACAAGGTTATGCTATAAGAAATTAAAAAAAAAGTATCTGCTGAAATAAAATCTTACCATTTGTGTGATCACAAACATGTGTCTTACTTTTACAATAACAGGGTATTTTTTTTAAATTACCTCTCCCATTAGAAAAGACAGTATTGAGTAGTTATTTATAATTATATAATCATGAATTATTTTAGCTCAAATAATCATTTTTAAGATTATTGCTAAAAAGAATTCATACTTTAAATTGACGTACTCTGACTTTTTCTTTATTTTTATTGCCTAATCCTCAATTTTTCTATAAGCGAAAATGTTTTTTCTCTCAGTTCATAAAACAAGTCACAGCGTTCTGAGATTTTGCGACATCTGTGGCACTAAAATGAAAGTGCATGGAGTTTTTCCTTATGAAAGGTATGAGTATGTTCTCTGACCCCCAAAAATAAATAAATAAATAAATAATGGAATTAAGTTAAAGATCAACAATATAAATAAATTTGGGAAACCTCTAAATGTTTTGAAATTAAAAAATATACACTTTGAAAAGATGTCATAAAAAATATTAAAATATTTTGAACTCAGTGAAAATTAAAAGCCAGCATATCAACATTTATGTGATGAAATTAAAATAATACTTACAATGGGTTTTATAGTTTTAAATGTTTATTTCAAAATAGAAGGATGATCTCAAATTAATGCCCTACCTTATGAAACCAGAATACAGAAAACCAAACTTATTCAAAACAAGTAAAAGAAAGGATATACAAATCAAGATGGAAATAAATAAAACAAAGTTAGTTTTTTTAAAGAAGACCAAAAATATTGACAAACGCTGACCTAGTTTTACCACAAACATGAGGGAAACAAAAATTAGTAAGCCTGTGAATAAATGATGTGACATTACTCGGACCCCACTATTAACAGTATGAACAATTTTATTATAACAACTTACATAATGAGGAAAAATGGAGAAAATCATAGAAAGACCTAAATTACCAAGACAGGGGCAAGAAGCATAAAAAGTATGAGTAAAAGTATAGAATTTATAATTGATTATCTTTCCTAAAACAAAAGCCCTAGATAAGATTGTTTCATTCATATGTAATATTCTACTCATTTATAGAAAAAAATAGTATCTATCTTTCCTGTTGATCCCAGAAGGGACCATCAGAACTTATTTTCTTAGGCTAGTAAAAATAATTGTAATTTCCAAACCAGAAAAAGGCATCACAAAGAAAATATAATCAAATAAACAGATAAATAAGAACAACAAAAACCACAGACTAATATCCTTCATGAACAAAAAGGCCAATAAGTCTTTTATTAAATTTTGGCAATTCAAATTCACAAACTAGAAAAATTATATATACCACGAACATGTGGGATTAATCCCAGAAATTCAAGATTTGTCATCCAAAAATAAAATAATGCACTATAGCATTTTACTAGACCAAAGTACAACAACCATGATTATCTCAGTAACTACTGAAAATAAAACATTTGAAAAGCATCTAGCACTGAGCCATGATAAATATCTCAATAAACTAGACATAAGGGAATATGTTCACACTTTTAAATAGTCTCTAGCTTACAGCTAATACCATGGTTTTTGGTGAAAGACATCATGTCTTTCTATTCAAATTCGGAATGAGGTGAAATGTTAGCTATGACCACTTCTGTTCACCATTGTACTGGAGTACATCTCCTCCCTAGCCAGTGCATTAGGAAGGAAAAAAGCAATTCATGGCATCTAAAGGGAAAGAAAAATGTAAAATTCCTTTACTTCCCAGATGACATGATTCTTTATACAGAAAATACAAAAGAGTTCCACGATAAAACTGAACTAATACATTTACCAGTGTTACAGATTAAAAAATCAATGTAAAGAATTAATTGCTGGGAGCACCCATAGGTCAGTGGTTAGGGTGCTGGCCACATACACCGAGGCAGATGGGTTGGAACCCAGCCGGGACCAGTTAAACAACAATGACAATTGCAACAAAGTAAAGACCTGGGCGTTGTGATGGGTGCCTATAGTCCCAGCTACTTGGGAGGCTAAGGCAAGAGAATTGCTTAATCCCAAGAGTTTGAGGTTGCTGTGAGCTATAACACCACAGCTCTCTACCCAAGGTGACAGCTTGAGACTCTGTCTCAAAAAAAAAAAAAGTCAATTTGCAGTCCTTTATCATAGCAGGAAACAATCTGAAAATAAAATTAAGAAATCAATGTTATCCATATCTTCAAAGGTATGAAGATAATTAGGAATAAGAGACAACAATAAATAAGTGCAAAATTTGTGCTGAAAACTACGGAATATTGAAACAAAATTTTACATAAATGGAGAGCTATTTCATGTTTCTGAATTATAAGATTCCACATTAAGATGGCAATTATTAAAAAATTGACATATAGATTCAATGCAATTCCTATCAAGATTCTAGTAGACTTTTTTTGAATTCAGAAATTGATGAGCTGATGTCAAAATTTAAAAGAAAATTCAGCAGATTTAAAAATAACCAAGATAATGTTTTAAAAGGAAAAATTAGAGGAATTACCTGATTTCAAAACTTACTAATAAAGTTACAATAATCAAGAAAGTTTGGTATTTTCATAATGACAGACATATAAATCAGTGGAATAGAATTGAAAGTCAAGAAATTACTTTTTAGATTTTACAAAATCAAGGTAGCAAGGCAATAGGAAAAGAATAGTATTTCCAACAGCTGGTGATGGGAAAATTCGGAGCCTGATTATGACATAAAAAATAATAACAATTCAGAATGGACCGTACGGAGTACCTAAATGTTAGGTCCACCACTATAAAACTTGTAAAAGAAGGATATTAGAGATGCTTTTTATTGATGTACTCAAAGATTCTTAAGTATGATATAAAAAACATGACCTATAAAAGTGAAAATTTAAAAACTTGACATCACTGCTAACAGAATGAAAAGGCAGGAAGAAAATGTTTTCAAGTTTCCTATTTTCTAAAGGTCTTATATCTAGAAGGTGTTTAAAAAAACCCAAACTCAATATTTAGAAAGCAAACAAAACAATTTTTAAAATAGGCGAGAGAGTCTAGCAATATTTTACTTAAAAAGACATATAATTAGATCATAAGCACATGGAAAGGAGCTTAATATCATTCCTTAGATAAATGCAAAATACCCGTAATGCCCTAGGAAGAGAGCGAAAATCAAACAACACCAGGTGTTTGCAAAGATTGGTGAAACTAAACCCCCCAGATATTGCTGGTGGAAACACAAAACAGGCAGGATTCTGGGAGACATTTTGACAGTTTCCTAAAGTGTAAAATATATGCTCATTCGATAACACAGTAATTCCACCTCTGGTTATATGAGCACGCAAGGTGAGGCTCTATTTATGCACAATGGTATACAGGGATGTTTATTACAGCATTATTTATATTGTCAGACGCTATATAAATCCAAACACTGCAAACAATTCAAAAGCCTATCAACTGAAGAATGGAATAAAACAATATGTGTATCTGGGCAGTGGAAAACTAATCAGTAACAAAAGGAACAAACTCCTGCTGCACGCCTCAGGATGGAGGAGCCCTCATTAGCTTATGCTGAGCGCGAACGTAGGCACTACACAGTGTATGATTCCATTCAGATGAAATGTCCAGAAAAGACACATTTTTCTGGAGTCAAAGAGCAGACTGGTGCTAAAGTGAAGCAGAGATTGACTAAAAACAAGGTCCAAGACCATTTGGGTGGTTGATGAAAATGATCTAAAATTAGATTGTCGTGATGATTGCCCCAATTGGTGCATTCATTAGAAATCATTGAATTTTATGCAAATTTTCAGGTATGTAATTTATAACCAAAAAATGAGGGATGAAAGGAATAAGAAAGTCTCAGCCTTTCTCCGATAAGATGATGTTGTTTGGAGGCAAGTCTCAGAGAAATGATTAGTTTGTGAGAGGAACAAGGAGATTTTAAAGGATAGAGGAACCACCTTAAGAATAAGTCCTGAGTATATTCATGCATTAAATTTATAGACAATTTTTGGAAACCACTTTTTATTGCAATAATGTATGCTGTAGGCTGTGTCTTTGGACTAAAAAATACAAGAAGCAGTGAAGTTTGGTTCAGTAAGATGACACTATCTATACCGTCTTAACTCTTAGAAAGGAAAGGAAGAGGAAAATGAGAAAAGCTTTTACTTAATTACAATTATTTACCCGGTACAGTTTCAATTTTAGAGTCAATATTTGAATATATATATATATATATATATAGAGAGAGAGAGAGAGAGAGAGAGAGTCTAAGTTGTCTACTTAAATTGCACATGAACTTCATGGACACCCTGGACATAGATATAGGTAGGTAGGTAGGTAGCCAATCTCCTATAACAGGAAAAAAATTCAACATGGTAGTTTTGAAGTCCCATCTTGGATAAAACATTGATGATTGCTAGAACTCTAAGTCACCAGTGAAAAACACAGTCTAATATGTATTTTAGGGAAGTTAAACTTAAGCTTAACTACTTTGTTTGAAATAGATCATGAATTTGTGATCTCTGGATTTCCTCACACTGGTGTGTTCACTCCAGTGTGAACACTAACACTGTATTTCTGTGTGGGTAATGTTGCTATGGATTTGACTTCCCATCCGTTAATTTCAAAACCTATGTTTTAAAATGACATGTAAATGTCATTGTACATTCTTAATTCTACGATTTGTATAGGCTTTTTCTCTTTCTTCTTTTGTAATTGACAATGGAGAGAGGGATGTCCTCAATGAGATAAACTATGATCCAACGATATTGATTGAACATACACAGCCCTGGTATGTGTATGCATAATTAAGCTCTGTATGATTCACTTACACATTAGCTTTTGAGCATTGCTAAAATATTGAGACCTTTGGAGTGATCGAGTACATAAAATAAATTATGTTACAGAGAAATAGAAAAAAAGAAAAACAACTGTTTAAAATAAAAGGGATTCATTTGTACGATGAATATGCAGTAATGAGACATGCATGTTGACATGTATTACTTATATACCGTAGCTCCTTTGTGAGTCGTCCACCCGAGGTGCTGTAACAAACTGGTCACCCTACAGAGGTGAGGAAGTAGGCCTACTGTACTGGTCCATACATGTGGTGCATGTCCAGGCTACGAAAATTGGGCCAACCTATGAAGGTGGTCAATGTAAGGAGGTTCTACTATATATTACTATGTAACATACATGTTGTCATGAATATATAGCACAAAAAAATAATGTTAAACATAGAAAATATGAGCATTACATAACAGTATACTTTGCTTATATTTTGCTGCATTCTTTAATCACAAGAAATATTAATACAATTAAGACCTGATCTTTTCCATTTGCCTATATTCTAAGAGCCAGTAGACAATCCAGAGGGAGAAATACAGGTGTGATAGAGACTTGCAATCCCCAGTTACCACCATAAACACCACTGATTAACCCCAGTGTTAAACATTTGGGGTTCCTGTTGGTGACTGGAGTGGACATATGGCAGTCATTTGTCAAAGTTTGGCATAACTCAGTTTTCATTTTGTGACTTTGATTTTAATGGAAAAATTTCTAACACATGGAAAGTTTCCATGGTTTTATTCTCATAACTATAATAATTGTTTTTATTTTTTAATGCAGGCAGTATTAGCATTATGAAACATAAAATATGTATTAAACTTAATTCTGGGGGAGTTTCCACTAGCACTCCCCCAAACTGACTGATCATAAAGATAAAAAAAGTAAATTTATAAAAAGTAAGCCACAAAGTCACCTATAAAAATATTGCACAAATACAAATTTCAAGGAACAAAAACTGAATATGAACTAAAATTATGTATATATTTCCTTACAAAATCTGTCCAACCTCTGAAAATTGAATACATGGAATTATCATTAACATCTGAGTTTTGATATTAGTTCTGCTAGTTTAAAGAACAGAATGAAAAAAAAAACTATCATATTATCAGACTAGACCACCTACAGGTAAAATTATTTGCAAGCTTACGCAATAAAACATATATACATATCTGTTTTCATTACTATACTAGATATTGTTGACATAAAGCAGAACAGAATATGAAATCTGTCCTCAAGGATAGAAAAGTACATTTAATTTTTTTCTTTCTTCTCTGCTCATAGCAATAAATGTAGTACAGTAATTTTCTTTTTTAGAATTAGTAACTGTAGTATTCATTTGAATGTTCAGTGGTGATGGGACTTTCAATTTTAGCTTTATAGGTACATTCTAGTGACTGATATAATAGGTTTCAGAGGCCCATTAACTCCTCCTGGTGTCCACGTAAGTAATCATACACTGTTGTGTGAATGGATTGCATTTTCATAATGACCTGCAAATATAAAACCTTTCTTTCTCTCCCTATTAGTTATACTCTCTTGGCATAGAAGTAGGAGAGACATAATGAAGTGCCAGGAATTTTATCTATTTGAACTCAAGCAATATCTCCCAAGGTGACATCCCCATAGTAAAGAAGCTATCTTCTTGGTTTTGTGTTTTAAAACACACTTATTTGGATCTTGCATTAGATGGTGCTTTTCTGTAGGAGTTTGAAAATGTTTAACGAACCTGAAGTTAATTGTTACTCTTTACAAATACATTCAGGGTTCTGAAGTTCTCCAATTAGCTGTTTTTGTTGGCTGGTTGCCTGTACATTCTCCTAGAAAATTTACATCATGTTGACAGGGTAGTGGTTACATAATGCTGTCTTGCTGCATGATTCTGAGTATGTCTCATCCTGCCCTTTCAGAATCCTAGGAAATGGCAATCGAAAGTCACTGAAGGTGTTCACTGAGCATAATTTGGTCTGGCTGTGATTTGGTCTTGTGAGTAAGAGAGAGGAGTTGATGTGCATGGGGGCGGTAAGAGGACTCAGTTGAATGTGATCGGGAGGTATGGCCTGACCCACCCAAAGTCCACTCACCCACGAGAGTATCCTACCTGAGAGGGAAGGAATCTCTCCCATACCAAGGCAGAGAAGGGATAATTTCAGATTAAATTTCAGAGGTAGGGGGTATTGACTCTAGTGTGCATTCTGAGGACATGTTCCAAAGGAAAGATAAAATTAAACGTAATACTCTCTGACTAAATAATTCCACTTCTCCAGGAATCTATCTTCAGGATATTGTTAGAATTATAGATAAAAGTTTTCTTTACAGTCATGTTCATTAAATGTTGCAGTGTTACTTTTAGTCAAAATTGAAAAAAAAATATTTAATGGATCCTTATTAATTTTTGCAAAATTACTCTCTAGAAAATGATTCCACAGTGCATGCTTGTCAATAGAACATCAGCGACAATCTCCAGGCCTCCTTGTAGCACTGTACATTTTTGTTGTAAGATCTTTACAACTTTGATAAAAAAAAAAAAAATTATTCTTTTAATTTGCATTTCTGAATTGCTGGCATATATTTATGGTCCATTTAAATTTTTTTCTGTGGATTGCCTTACATGTGCTTGCCAAATTTTAGATGAAAGTAAACAACATAGCTTAAAGGATGCTAAGTTATTATCTCCTCAGTGAGGACGTTTTAGAAGTGGGTTCTGGATTCACTGGCTATTCTACATTGTCTGCTCTGGTCTTGGAGAAACCTTGACCTGCCCTTCCCGGGTCACTTTACAGGAACAGAGTCTTAACATCGAATAGGTGAGTGAGATGGGGAAAGTGAGGGTCACTGATTCTGCCAGAAGAGCTTTTTACTCAAGCCCAGTGATTGCAAAGAGAAGAACCCTGGCTGGATCAACATGCTAATGTTTTTGCTACACTTGCTTTCAAAATTGGAATTAATTGCCAACATTTAAAAATTGATGTTGGTGTGGATGTGGTGAAGAAAGAATCCTTATATACTTTTGGTT
>CAUYQV010068869.1:0-12757 GCA_963574575.1 Galagoides demidoff | reverse complement strand
ATAGCAACCTCCAACTCCTGGGCTCAAGCGAGTCTCCTGCCTCTGCCTCCCAAGTAGCTGGGACCACAGGCGCCCGCCACAACTCCTGGCCATTTTTTGGTTGCAGCCATCATTGTTGTTTGGCAGGCCCGGGCTGGGGATTCAAACCTGCCACCTCAGGTGTACGTGGCTGGTGCCTTAGCTGATTGAGCCACAGGCGCTGAGCCTTTCCCTTTTCTTTTTGAGTTAGAATCTCCGTCCCCCTGGGTAGAGTGCCCTGGCATCAGCCTATTGCACAGCAATGTCAGTCTCTTGGGCTTAAGCAATCCTCTTGCCTCAGCCTCCCAAGTAGCTGGTAGATAAGGGCCTGGCAGAGACACAAACACCTAAACACCAAGATATGGAGGAAGAGCTTTATTTCAGCCGACAGAGCCAAGACGGACTAATGTCCAAAAAACTGATGCACTCCCCAACTGCCTCTGTGCTTTTCCTTTTATCTCCAGCCAGTGGTTCTTTGTCCATGGGTACCTTTCTCACTGGTCAGTTTGAACTGAGCTGGAAAGGGGGCTTGGGCTTTGACAGAAGGGAAGCAAGCATTAGTTTTAAGGTCCCAGGAAGTTAAGTTTCTACAAATTCCTAAGAGCTGAGTCACCATGGGGAGGATTTTGTTCTTTGAGACCTTACATTTTCCAGGTATCCCCGGTCACTGGGACTATAGGTGCTTGCCACCTTGCCTGGCTAGTTTTTCTATTTTCTCCAAAAATAGTTGGAGGAGGTTCTCCAACTCCTGTGCTCAAGTAATCCACCTAGCTCAGCCTCCCAGAGTGCTACAGAGTGCTAGGATTACAGACACAAGCCACCCTGCCTGGCCTCTTAGGGTTTTATTTAAGCCAGTTTATTTTGGAAAAATCTCAGCTGGCATTGTAAAGGAGGTTAGGAAAAGAACATTCATTGGATAATGACCCTGTCTTTTTTTTTTTTTTTGTATAATTTAGCCACTTTTCCACTAAAGACGGCAGAAATGGAAACTAAAAACTGTGAGACCAACATGGGCATTACTGCCAGGGGCCGGCATTACTGCCAGGGGCCGGGTGGCACACGCCAATAATCCTAGCACTTGGGAGGCCAAAGTAAGTAGATCACTTGAGCTTAGGAGTTTCAGACCAACCTGAGAAATTAACTGGTCATTGTGGCAGCTACATATAGTCCCAGCTACCCAGGAGTCTGAGGCAAGAAGATCGCTTGAACCCAGAAGTTTGAGGTTGCCGTGAGCTAGGTGGAGGCCACTGCATTCTCGAGTGGAGCACCAGAGTGACTCTATCTAAAAAAAAAAAAAGAAAAAAATGTGGTATCTATGATCCCACAGATCACAGAAATACAAATGGATAGTACAGCCCTGTCTGGTAGTTGCATTTATGCTTGGATGGGGCCTCAGAGGCCTCACTTTTCTTCTCACAGTAGAAGAAAAATCTCTGGGAGCCAATTTTAACTGCTGGGCGCAGGTGTTTTCTTCAACAGTCTAAATAAATCTTCAGCTAATAAACATTTCAATAAATCTGTTCCGGTGCACTCTATTTCTTAAATGACACAGCCAGAGAAGACGGAACAGATGGGCTTGGATCCTGCCTCTGTAACAGATGCTGGGATGTGAGCTCAGTCTTACACATCCCACAGGGGATACTAATCGGAACCTTAGGGTGCACCCTCAAGGTCATGGTTCATTCAAGCTGAAGATTTGAAAGCATTTCTTTATATATAAAAAGACAGTCACGAAGCTGTAGTTTTGAGCAGCAGCATAAATTTCTATGAAATTTCAAACCTTTGTCCTTCCCTCCCTTTCCCCCTTTTCTGGTATGTACTATTTTAGTTTGCAAAAGATAAATACGTGCCAAGAAGTTAACTGGACATGGACTAAAATTATTTAATCTTCATGTGTACCTTAGAAGTGTGAAGCTAGTTTTTCTTGGCAACCTTGCATAGTCAATTCATACAAACTTCATTTTTGTGAACATAGGTCATTCTTTAGAGGTGGCAAAGTGATGTGTCAGAATTTGGGGCAGGTATAGTTGGAGAAAGCATATTGTAAACCTATCATTTGAGGCCGGGCAAGGTGGCTTCTGCCTGTAATCCTAGCATTCTGGGAGGCCGAGGTGGGTAGAATGCTTGCGTTCCAGAGTTTGAGATCAGCCTGGGCAAAAGCAAGACCCCCATGCTCCTAAACATAGAAAAACTAGTACGGTATTGTGGCAGGCACCTGTAGTCTCAGCTACTTGAGAGGCTGAGGCTAGAGGATCTTTTGAGCCCAAGGGCCTGAAGTTGCTGTGAGCTGTGATGACACCACAGCATTCTACGCAGGGCATAGAGCAAGAATGTCTCAAAAAATAAAACCTCAGGTTCTGCCTTACACACACACCTCAGGGCTTCTCCATAACTCCAAATAGAGGTAAATTAAATCATTTTGAAATGTTTTATTTTCTATATGGCTGAGGATCTACCTATAAGAGAAAAAGCTTTTTAAATTTTTATTGTACATTTCCTTTTAACATTTTATACTGAATATTTAACAACCTTTTCCTGAAAACTCATCCTTAACACAGGAGATTAGACTACATCATCAATCAGGTGACGCCCCCAGGGTCTGAGGTGGAGGGTGCTGTTGGCCTCCATTGTGATAAATGTCCAGTTTGCTTGTCATATTATCATTTTGTCCTTTTTTAGACAGGTTTTGTCAGCCAGGCTGGGGTACAGTTGCACAATCATAGCCTACTGTAACCTCAAACATCTGGGCCCAAGAGATGCTCCTGTCTCACCTTCCTGAGTAGCCAGGTCTATAGATGCAAGCCACCACGCCCAGGTAATTTGTGTGTGTGTGTGTGTGTGTAGAGACAGGGTCTAGTTTGTTGCCAAGGCTGGTCTGGAACTCCTGACCTCAGCCTTCCAGAGTACTAGGATCAGAGCTGGGAGTCTCCATGCCTGCCGAGCACAGATGTCTTAACTTCCATTTCTGTGCTACAGCAGCCTCACTGCCTACTTACATTTGCGTTCTGTTCCAGATAGAGGAATGCACCACGTCACTGAGCTCCAAGCAAGTGAGGCGCAATGAAACTTTCATTAGAAACGACATAAACACACAAACACACATTCCCACTGGGACTGACCTACTCCACTTAGAACATTTCCACCAGTCTAAAAACAGTTTTATTTCTGAAGAAAAAAATATTTTAAGTCCCCAAGTAGTATCTGTTTATAGAGCTCTATTGTTAAAGAGTTCTTGTCTATAAAGGAGTTTTGTTCACCTATGGCAGAAGCCTTGGCTATACATTCCCAGACTTGTCAGTGATGAATCTTTGGTAAGAAAACAACACAAGATAATTTTGAGTGAGTTTTAATGTGCTGGAGCCTTGTTGCTTCATGTATAATAAAAAGTGCAGGTCAATAAAAATGAAAATGAGGTAATATGGTGAAAAAGGTAATAACCTAGTAAGTGCACAATAAAGGATGATTATTATTTTAGCTGGAATTCCAATGGGCAACAGCAAATAGCAATATGTATATTTACAATAGGGTTTAAAAAATCATTCATTGCCTTCCCCTCATCTACCCAGTAGGAATTAATGTTAGCCTGCTACGCTGTCTGATAAGACCAGTGAATGTGGAGACTCAACTATACTCCATCCTCTTGTGTAACCAACAGGAAAACAGAGGACCCAGAAGTGTGTGACGCCTGTCCACAGATACACATGTGGCGGAGCTGTGTCTAGGACCAGGGCTCTTTTTATCGATATGACTCCTCAGCTCTATGATCTTGTTTATTAAACTATATCACACAGCTCATGGAAATTGCTTCCTCTCCTCCTCCCTTTTGTCTTTGGGAGACTTTTTTGCATTCTCCAACTTGTATTGCAGCAGCTGATTGAATATTGACCTTTAAATTGAAAAAAAAAAAAAAGGTATGTGCACACACAGGGAGGAGTACGTGGAAGAAACAGCAGGTCTCCCTGGATAACCCAGTGTAGGCTCAAAGGACAATGGAAGATGCTCTTCCCACCTGAGTTACTTCCAACACTTTAATGCTAATGAGCTCAAAAATGCTTACTTTTTGAAAGAGGCCTGGGAACATTTATAGGCTACCCTTAATGAGTGTCGTTTTAAAATAGAAGGGCCAGCCCTCTTCATATAGTTTTTGTAGTAAATCCTTCCAAGAATCAAGAGGGAAGACAATTCATTTCTCCTCCTGCAATTTTTTTCTTCTTTTTTTCTCTTTTTCTGAGGTTACTTATTAAGGTATAGGTAGAAAACATTAAAAAAGATAAGGGGTACATTTTGCATGTGAAGGAGGAAATCAGACAACAGATGCAAAAAAAAAAAAAAATCTCCGTAGAAATCAAAAGTCAGAACTTGGGGGCAGGGTGGAGGCAACACATTCTTTTTACAGAGCTGTGACGCACAGTTCGACTGTCCTCAGAAGCAGGGTGGGAAGACACACACGCTCAAGTGCAGAACGAGGCTGGGGTTTAGCCCAACAGCTTCAAGACTGGGCTGGTGTCAAGGGCCTTTTCCGGAATAGGCCAAGGAAGATAAATCCACTTTGGTTTTTAAGGCTTTAGTCAGCTCGGCTGCCAGCAGCTCGTGGAGGGACACACCGTCGTGAGAGTACACCCAGTTCTTCCCAGTCCAGTCATAGCGCTTGGGCCCACTGGAAAACAAAACAAATACACAGTAAGTCCACGAGGACAAGCCCTTCAGAAAGATCACTGATGCCACCAATGCTGCCAACCAAGAAACAGACTGGAGAGAAGCACCAGACAGTAATACTTAACGGGGGACATTATATACTTGATTTCTTGTCTTAGGGTCTTCCATTTAAGAACAGTCACACACTTTATCCTCTGCAATGATTCAAAGAACAGTCTCCAGACCTATAAACACATGACCCTTGTGGATGAATATCCACATACCACATTCTGATTTCTCATTTTTCTACCTCACATTTCACACCTGCTACGTTTGACAGGTGTCTTTAAAATTACGATCATTTTTTGTCCCACTGACATAATTTGTGCCTTACCTAAACTTTTATTAATCACTGAGGTGAAATTCATATAACATGAATGTAACCATTTAAAAATGAACAATACAGTGGCATTTAGTGTTATTCACAATGTTATGCAAGCACTACCTCTATCTAGTCCCAAACATCTGTCCCACTCCAGAAGGAGTCCTCTCAGTATGCACGGAGGACCGGTTCTCGTATCCCCACGAACACCAAAATCTGTGGATGCTCAAATCCCTAATGTGACACTATTTCATATAACTTACACACATCCTCCTGTATACTTTAAACTATCTCTAGATTACCTGTAATACCTATAATGCAAATGCTCCATCGTTGCTATACTGTTTATTTATGTTTTTAATTATTGTATTCTTTTTTTTCCTCAAATACTTTTGATCTGCCGTTGGTTGAGTCTACAGATATGAAACTCTAAGGTAAGAGGGCAGACGGTACCCAGTAAGCAGTTACTCACTGTTCCCTCCTCTGTCAGCCCTTCAGCAACTACCTAAACTCTTAAATTTTTTTTTCTTTTTTGTAGAAAAAAGAAGCCTTTATCGCCCTCAGTGATGCCATGGTGTCGCACAGCTCACAGCAACCAACAACCTCCAAGTCCTGAGCTTAGGCGATTCTCTTGCCTCAGCCTCCCGAGTAGTTGTGAGCACGGGTGGCCACCACAACGCCTGGCTATTTTTGTTGCAGTTTGACTGGGACTGGGTTTGAACCTGCCACCCTCGGTATATGGGGCCAGTGCCCTACCCACTGAACCACAGGTGCTGCCCATTTTTTTTTTCAATATTAAATCCACGATGTTACAAGTCTGATGGGCCAGTTATCCACCTCAAGCTCATCTAGTAAGCAACGTCAGTGACATGTGCCTTTCACTTTGAGAATGCTGTATGTGTGTGGACAAGTTGGTAGTTGTAAATCTGCCACAGCTTATCAGATGGAAACGACATGTATGCCAAATTCTATCTCATCACAGCTGCATGGCTAGGGGTGGACATAGCATCAGGTGACACTGCCCCGTGATGGCACTGTGTTGAAGGTAAGAGCAGAGCATATGAGAAGCCTAAGAAAGGGGGCACTTGAGTCACCCTGGAGCACTCCCAAAGACACAGGCTGGGAGGAGCATGCCAGGGAGAGCAGTTTGGAAGGGAAGGATCACCAAGGATTCTTATGTTAGCAACCAAATGCTGGGGTTTCAACATGTCCCAATAGTCCAGGCCACATCCAGGGAGAACATTCCCTTGGCCCTGTACTCAGAGGCTGCTACGAGGTGGCCAGGCAGAACCTCCAGACCCTTCCATACTGCTCCAAGGGTTGTGAGCCAGGCACTAACATTCAGGTGTCCCCCAGACCTCTCCTTTATTCTATCCCACAACTTCAGGGTGGGCAAAATGGCCAAGAAACATTGTTTATTCCACAGGACATGAAAAGTGGTCAATTAAAAAAAAACCCAAATTAGCCCTCTGAAAGATATTTTGGACCAATATAAAAAGCTGGGAAGGGTCAGGCATGGTGGCTCTTGCTTGTAATCCTAGAACTCTGGGAGGCCAAGGTGGGTGGATTGCCTGAGCACATGAGTTGAGATCAGCCTGAGAAAGTGTGAGACTCTGTCTCTAAAACTAGCCAGGCGTTGTGGCGGGTGCCTTTAGTCCCAGCTACTCGGGAAACTGAGGCAAGAGAATAGCTTGAGCCCAAGAGTTTGAGGTTGCTGTGAGCTATGAAGCCATGGCATTCTACCCAGGGTGACGTTCTGTCTCAAAAAAAAAAAAAAAAAAAAGCTGATAAGGAAAAGAAAAAAATTTTTTTTTTTGAGGAACACAAGTGATGCTGCTGTAAGCCATGACACCACAGCACTCTACTCAAGGTGACAGAGTGAGACTGTGTCTCAAAATAAAAAAGTACACTTACAATAGGAAGTTATTATCATCCAGCTGTATATTCTTCTGACAGGACTGGGGTAGGATCCAACTGCTAGTTGGTGTGTCCAAATGAGATACAGACTCTTCCAGTCTCCAGACAGAGAGGGAATTCTTTCAGTGAAACCATCACAGCTGATATTGGTGCCCTGCCTGGTATTTACAAAGCCTCGGATCCCCAGAAGTGATTCCTGGATTTGAGCTGATCCCCCCAGTTGCCTGTACCAGTTCCTCACTCATGCTTGGCCACGTTCAGGAAGACTGCTCTAGGCCAGCAAGGCTAATGGGCCCATGCAGGTTAAAACCCTCCAATCTCCAGAAAATGAACTGGGTCTAAAGGAGCAACATGATCTGTGAATTAGGTCCTTACTAGAAAGGACAGTGACTTCTAGTGTTGTTTTTGTTGAACTAGGAAGACTGGGATGAAGGAGGCAGAAGGGCTTCATTTATTTAGAAGAAAGAATTACACATCACAGCATGACAAATGGTATAACATTAACTGCCTAAAAAGGAGGTCAATGATATGGGCTGGGGTAAGGTTATAATTTTTAAAAATGTAAATACCATTAAGCTTTCAAAGAATTCCAAGCTGGTTCTATTTAGCCTTTCCCAATTCACAGAAAAGTTTTCTTTGGAAGTGCTAATGTATGACTGAGGGAGGCTGGTGTGAGAGCATTTTGTGGGCGTTTCTGTTTTACTTTTACAACCACTTCAACAGCAGCCTGAATGATGAGGGAAGAAGGATGCCTCTCTATATATGTTCTCACGCTTTCAGATGCTGGGCAGGCCCCATTGTGCCCCCAACCCAATCTTTTATTTTGCTACATTGAAAGCACATCAATGGAAAAGGCAGGAGGAATTAAATGTCCTGAAAAGCAACTTAAAACCCTCTATCTTCATAGGGTATAGGACCCAGTTTTGCAAAGGGAATTCAACTAACCTTTTAGCAGAGATGCTCAAAACAAAGAAAGGTCAAACTTTAACTTGCTTTTAAGACAAAGTGCACCTTGTTCAGATGCTGCAGTATCAAAAGAAGCTTTTAAAAAGGCAGGGCAATGATTTTTTTTTGAGTCAGTCTTACTTTGTCCCCCTTTGTAGAGTGCCATGGTGTCACAGCTCACAGCCACCTCAAACTCTTGGGCTTAAGTGATTCTCTTGCCTCAGCCTCCAAAGTAGCTGAGACTACAGATGCCTGCCACAATGCCCAGCTATTTTTGTTGTTGTTGTTGTTTTAGTGGGCCCTGGCAGGGTTCGAACCTACCAGCCCCAGTGTCTGTGGCTGGTGCCCTAACCACTGAGCCAAGGGTGCCGAGCCAGGGCAATGATTTAATAGAGAAAAACTATCTAAGCCAGGTTCTGAGAAATTATAAATGTTTCATCTCAGATCCTAACATCTCCCTCTGCTTATGATAAGTCAAATTACCAGTAAGGAGAAGTTATATAATCAGAGTAAGACAGCTTATAAAACATCCTGAAGGGCTTACTTACATGGATACTGGCATACCAGGGTGACACTTTTTTTTGTTTGTTTTGAGACAGAGTCTCACTATGTCTCCCTCGGTAGAGTGCTGTGGTGTCACAGCTCACAACAACCTCCAACTCTTGGGCATAAGTGATTCTCTTGCCTCAGCCTCTCAAGTAGCTGGGACTACAGGCAGCTGCCACAACGCCCGGCTATTTTTTGTTGCAGTTGTCATTGTTGGTTAGCTGGCCTAGGCTGGTTTCAAACCCGCCAACTTTAGCATATGTGGCTGGCACTGTGACCACTCTGCTACAGGTGCCGAGCCCAGGGTGACACTTCTTAAACGGCCCACCATGCCACATTTCAAATGAGTTTAACGATTATAGATTTTGACTTCTGAGCGTACCTGGATGGAGAAGATAACCAGATCTGCTTGTTTGGAGTCTGCTTGTTGATCACATAGGTTCCTAGATCTCCACCCAGTTTAATTGTTAAGACGCCACTCTAGGGGATCAGGTGGAATGAAGCATGAAGAAAATAAAACAAGACCAAGTTAGCACTGTGTCATCATTGCTTCATGTTTTCTTATCTCTTCACCCTTTCCATTTATGTAAGTACACAGTTTGCACCATAAAAGAATGTCCTTAATTTAGTATTTACAAAGAGGAGATCGTGTAGAAAGAGGACAGCTTTCAGAATCAGAGAAGGATTAATGACACTAAATGTTTACATCTCCTACACTTTTCCCTACTCTGTGAGCCGGCAAGGTGGAAATGGTAATGACGCTCTGAGTGGCAATGGTCTTGTCTGAGGTCTCAGAGCCAGCATTTGGGACTGCTGGCTTGCTGCCCTCAACTACCAACCAGAACATACTAGAGGACATTGAAAACTGCAGACTCCAATTCTATTAGAGTACCATGTCAGCCCAAACATCAGACACAGTCCATTACAAAAAAGAAAAAAGGAAAGAAAGAAAGGACTTAAAGCACCTGTTTCCCTTGGCTTAGGAGAGCAATAGCTTTAGCTTTGTTGGTAGAAGGCAAAAACTCCAGACTGGGTTTTTTATTTCCAGACCCTTCCCACGCATCTAACAAGCTTCTCAGACACTTCTCTAAGGCTTTATTTTCCTCTGAAGGGCCTTGAATTCTTCAAAGGACTGGTTAGTCCATCTTGGACCAATAAATGCTCATTTAAATTTGAAAACACTCTTTCAACAAAGGCATCCTTTACTCTTCAGGCCTCTGGCTTCTTGAGAATGAACAGGATAAGAAAGAGACAGCTACAGGGCTAAGTTCCCCATCTGGGAACTGGTTAGCAGGAAGGAGCCTGCCACTGCCCAGCCTGTGCATGACTTGCAGGGTTATTCAGCAGCCTTTCTGTGCATCCCAGAGCCTGCATCCAATCAAGGGGCCCTGAATGATTCTTACAATACTGCTGCAAACACAATGCACTATTTAATGCCGAAGAGTAGAAACCATAATGACATAACTGGTAGGAATGGATAGGGGGACACCACTGGTTTATTTTTTTAATAATCTTTTTTCTGATTCACACAGTAATGCATAGAAATCACTGGGAATATAGAAACATAAGGAAAAAACATTGGTAAAAATAACACTTCAGTGCTAGTTTAGGCGACATAGTGAGACCCCATCTCAAAATTAGCCAGGCATGGTAGCATGTGCCTGTAGTTCCAGCTACCTGGGAGGCTGAGGCACGAAGATCGCTTGAGCACAGGAGTTTGAGGTTGCTATGAGCTAGGCTAAGGCCAGTGTACTCTAATCTAGGCAACAGAGACCCTGCCTTTAAATAAATATTGAAAACTCCTTAAAACTGTATAATTCAGTAGTTCATAGTATTTCAAAAAGTGTGCAAACATCACCACTATCTACTTTTATTCTATTACCATTGCCCCGACCCCGTGCCCATTAGCAATCACTCCCCACTCTTCTCCTCATCCCATACATAGTTTTACAAATTATTTTTTCATGGGATGATAGGCTCTGGGAATCTACACACAGCTGCTTCTGATCTGACCTATCTGTGCCCCTTACATGTCCTCATTGGGTACTGCACCATAACCGGGGAGGGGACACAGTCCAGTGGAGGGGCCTGAGACTACAAGTCTCATCACTGACTGCGCCTGGCGCCTGTCTCCTTACAACAGCTGTGTCTTATCTGTCCCATCTTGTGGAGGGATTCTGTGCAGGAATGGAAGGGCTGACTGATGCACACTCAAAGTGGCACACAGGACTGCTGAAACCAAAATTCCGATGGCAAATCTTCTGAGTGACTCCGGGAAACAGGCCACTTTTTCATCAAGAGTATATTAATAAAAAAAGGTGAGAGGCCTTCCCCACAGCTGTCCAACTATTCACACCACCTGGCACCTTGTCTGCAGTACACCTCTTCCCCACCCAGAATGGGCAACTCCTCTGTTCTAAGTCCCAGCTGGAGATTACCTTGACACCCTGTTTGTGTCCCTGTGGCCACTACAGCACTTCCTCCTGTGTGCAGAGCTACTAGTTTGCTTGTCCCTGCTGCCCACTGCTGTAAGCAGCTTGGCAGCAGGAAATTTGTCTTTCATGCTGGCATCTGCAGATGCCACCATTCTTCTCAAAAAATGGCTACAGAATACCCTTGTGTTTGAAGGAGCAGAGCAGTCAGACGGTGACTGAGCAGAGGATGCTGTGATACCGTCTGCCAAAGTTGAGTTTTTACTTTTGTTGAGACAGAGTCTCACTGTGTCCCTGGGTATAGTGCTGTGGCACCACAGCTCACCGCGACCTCAAATTCTTGGGCCCCAGCAATCCTCTTGTCTCAGCCTCCCCAGTAGCTAGAACTACAGGTGCCGGCTACAATGCCTGGCTTGTTTTTAAATTTAATTATTATTTTGTAGAGTTGGGGTCTCACTCTTGCTCAGGCTGGTCTCCAACTCCTAAGCTCAGGCAATCCACTCACCCTGGCCTCCCAGAGTGCTAGGATTATAGGTGTGAGCCACCTTAACCTGGCCCTCCATCTGCCAAAGTTGAGGGCAAGGGTGCACAGGGCAGACAAATCTCAACACTCAGCTCCTCCCACCAGCCTGTTCACTATAATTAGATTTTTCCTCCATGGAGCTTGAAGCTGTTTCCAAAGGAAAGTGGCAAGAGGGAAGAAACTAGCTGCTGTGTTGGTGCAGCAGAAGTTCTCAATGCTTTCGGAACTGACTGCAAATAGATGGATGAAGAGGGCTATTTATTAATCTGTTATTCCTTAGCCAATCCGAGTCTATTTTGGGAGTGTGAGTGCACTTAAGTGGGGGCCGGGGGATATTCAAAATATTTGGCAGTTGCTGAGACACAGACACTCAGCAATTGGAACAGATTGAGCCTACAGCTGATGAGGCTTATTGATGCCTTCTGGTCAAGGCCAGCCCTACACAGGTGGGAGCAAATATAGCAATTACTGTTGTCACCACCTCCTCTGTAGAAACAGATACATGTGAGGTGGTATGCTGAGTCAGGAAACTTCACATACGTGTGGCTTCCCATGTTCCTAACATAGATGCTGACTTCCCCTTAGAGCAGAAGCTTAATGAGTATGAAGCACTTTTACCTCCGTTGTTTTAGTTAATCCTACTGCAGAACTGGAGTAGCGGAGGTTAACATCACTCACTTCATAGCTGAGGAACCTGCATCTCACAGAACTTAGTTAATTCACTTATAGACTCCTGGAAAGAAATGCAAATCCAGCATGTAGAGCCAGATACTTTGCCTCTATATTGGGTAACAGCTACCTCCAAAAAGGGGTATTTATCTCAGGACTCAGAGGTGGTCTCCAGGAGGCTGCAAACAGCTTTCACCTTAAAGTTGAAATTGTACTCACAGCTCAGAGTAGGAGTTTTTATCTGGAGAGTCCAGAGCGGTATCAGATTCTTATAGGTGGTCATAATCCAAAAAAGGTTAAGAAACCTCTGCTCTTAACAGGCGCAGTGGCTCATGCCTATAATCCTGGCACTCTGGGAGGCTGAGGCAGGTAGACTGCTTGAGCTCAGGAGATTGAGACCAGCCTGAGCAAGAACAAGACTCCATCTCTACTAAAAATAGAAAAACTAGCCAGGGGTTGTAGCAGGCATCTGTAGTCCCAGGTACTTGGGAGGCTGAGGCAAGAGGATCATTTGAGCCCAAGAGTTTGAGGTGGCTGTGCGCTGTGATATCATGGACTCTGTCTCAAAAAAAACACAAAAATCAAAGAACTCCCCCAAACTAAAAAAGAAATCTCTGCTCTAAGGCAGTATTATGCTGACAACTTAGTGAATGAAGAGCATGTCAACAAGCAAATCCACATTAAAATATC